>LRSR01005568.1:0-12795 GCA_001579985.1 Hypsibius dujardini | reverse complement strand
GTGTCTGTGTCTGTGTCTGTGTCTGTGTCTGTGTCTGTGCCTGCGTCTGTGTTTGTGTCTGTTATTTGTGAGTGAGTTGCTTAATTTTTAAACTGAAATACAAATTGTTTGAAAGTGTTAACTGGGTTAGCTGGGTTTCATTTCGACCTTTCAGATTCCAGACTCTCTGACCTAACACATCCAGCTCCCCGTTACTGTCAATCGCGATGTGGAAGCCTCGGAAATTTACGGACGCCCACGCACCGCTCCGGAAACTGAATTCCTCCATCGCGGAGAGCACGACCGACTCGGACAGGGAGACTGACTCCTCCGCCGGAGGGCATGCCGGTGGTGGTGGCGGCTCCTGCGGGGACTTTGATGAGACTGCCAGTGATTCCCTTAGCTTCAGTGAAGTTCGTTCGGAAATCAGCTTAGACGACATGCGAAGCAACTTAGGCAACGCCTACGAGTACGACCATCTCATGCGGTTTCACTGTGAGGAACTGCTACAGCCTGGTGAGGATGAGAATGACGACGAACCTGCACCGTTGCACCGTTTGGATATTTTGGAGCATTGCCGGACGAACGCATCGATCGTCAGTCGAAAAGGATCGACCCGTGGCGTGCGCGGACGGGTGAGGGCAGCCATTGCGACCTTCAAAGACACTGGAAACGCCCATACCAAGGTATTGAGCAACATATATGCTTAAATGTAATCCAAGTTTCATAACAACGATTTAAAGTCCGAATAATTTTGACGTGCCTTTCTCGCTGTCACTGTCCGGAGCAGTGCCTGTGTCTTTCTGTCTGTCTATCTGTCTGTCTCCCTGTCTGTCTCTCTGTCTCTCTTTCTCTCTGTCCATCCATCTGTCTACCTGTCTGCTTATCTATATACTTGGCTGTCTGCCTATCTGCCTACCTGCCGGCCGGCCTGCCTTACTGCCTGCCTGCGGGTTGATTGAGAGATCCACTCGCGTTTGTGACTAGGACTCCACTGCAATGGATGGTCTGCGTGTTTCAGTTACCTGTATTGCAAGCGAAGACTTAGTCGAGATTAGTAGGTGACTCTGATTAGCAGTTCGTCTTAACCATGCGCGACATACAGGTGGACATGATGGCCTACCAAGTGTTTACGTCGATTCCTTCCCTCCTACAACATGTGCTGCTGCGTGCAAGACAAGGTGTAACATGTGTTATTTATTACTCTGTTTCCAGAATTATCAACTCCTCGAACGGGGGAGAGTGACGCTCTACACGACTTCCCTGGCCATTTGCCGGGGACCCTTCTTCCGGTGTCTGGAAGTGCGGAAAGTTCTGCAGAACCTAATGATCAAATTTTCCGACTGCGACTTGTACGTTAATCGAGATTACCAGGCGGAGCTCAAGGAGCGGATCGGAGCGGAAAACGCCGACCGAGTGCCGCACTTATTCGTCGAAGGACATTACGTTGGTGTGAGTACGAACGGTGGATTAATGAGATTACCAACCGATTTTCCTAATCACTGACCGTCTGTCAATCACGGGAAAAGACCATGCCTAAAAACTGCCACACTCTGTGTCTGTGTCTGTGTCTGTGTCTGTGTCTGTATCTGTGTCGGTGTCGGTGCCTGTGCCTGTGCCTGTGCCTGTGCCTGTGCTGTGTCTGTGTCTGTGTCTGTGCTGTGTCTGTGTCTGTGTCTGTGTCTGTGTCTGTGTTTGTGTCTGTGTCTGTGTCTGTGTCTGTGCCATAAAAGCAGTCGTAATTGAAGATTCCTAATAATAACAATTACGTAATATGGTTTACTGGAACGTTGAACTGACTTCAGGATTTTCGATTAATTGCGACATGTCTCTGTTTCAGTACAAGTAGCGTACTATTGGAAACTGTCTGAAACAGGCCCGTCAAACAGTTCTTCAAAACAGTATACACATTTTGCCGTCTTAATAATAATTTAAATATGTCTGAATTGATTATGTCTTCCAGTATAAGGAGAAATCTGTATTTCGGCTGACCCTCCACGTGGTTGATAAAATCGGCTCACTCATGGGGTTCTCTTTGATGGCAGGTGCTTGATTACTTGATTTGTTGTACTATGTCCTAGTATACTATAGCAATTCTAAAAATCAAACAATGAAGCCCTGCCATCACAGAGAAACCCATGAGTGAGCCGATTTATTGACCAAGTGGAGGGTGAGCCGAAATACACACTTCTCCTCATACAATTTATTTCGAATGAAGAAAAAAATTTTTATCTGAATCGCATAATTCACTTAATACAGAATAAATGTCCTTTCGCATAATTTGCTTAAAATCAGAATAACTTATCGAGCTGCCTGTTTGTCTATGTAATTGGTTTCGCGGGAAAAAAAACAGCTTCGCTGCAGTTGTCTACAAATGAGCGCTCCTTCAAACTGACAGGTTGACAGTAGCGATTCAATGTCGTCTTGATCCGGCTGAGTGTCTAGCCGCATCGCATCCCCATGCCTCTGAGGTCTGGCCGGCAGTCAAAAAAACAACATGTCCGATTTTAAAGTGTGCACGGCCTCGATTCACAATTGATTTTCATTCTGTCACCCGCGGACCCTTGTCTTGCAGGATTTTGAGACCATTCTCAACCTCAACGAGAGTGGACAATTGAGGACAATGCTGAAGCCCTACAAGGTAACTCATCTCCTGTCACTGTACTACAGTCAGCGACAGAATTTAATCTGATGAAGGTTCTCGGAAGTGGGCAAAAGGGGCGGGGCAAGGGTAATACTTGAACAATCAACCAATCAACCAGCGGAGCTCCGAAGCAATTGGTGCAGAGTTGATTGGTTGATCGTTCAATTATTTTCCCTGCCCCGCCCCTTTTGCCCAATTCCGGGACCCTAGGTTGGATTAAATTCGGTCAATGTACTATTACTGTATTCATCTGTACAAGTACGGCATACGCTCCCGATCTCAAGGGTCGATTTTAAGTCCAGCCCGAAAACGTTCCGTCGCTCGCTTGGTTGTTAATTTGGATTCCCTTAAACTTTATTGACTTTCAAATGTTTTAACCGAAATCATCATTGCAATCAAGCAAGGTAACATAGTCTGTCAGGCAAAAACCAACAGGCCAATCACGGACAAGTGAGCGGAATTGCACGATCCGCTCAACCTTGATGTGAGTTAGCGGGGGTGGGGCATAATCGACCCTGGAGATCTGGAGCGTACAGTACTGTATTCCCCCGATCTCAAGGGACACTTTTATGCCCTACCAGTTAATTTCATCCACCCCGGATCTTATCTGTTCATCACCGTTTGCTATTGTTTACCTACAATCAATCAACCAACTGATTTAATGTGTGCGTCAAAAAATCCCGCTTAATCAATCAATCAATCACTGCAAAGTTGCGCTTAAATTTCAACCAACCACGACACAGTGAATCCGACTGAACAGTCAACCGATGAGGGGAGGGGGCGGGGCTTAACTGTCCCTTGAGATCGGGGGAATACGGTACTGTATATCAACACCGAACGATCACGGGCATGTCCCATCATCCTTTTCAAACAAATGCCCTTTTATATTTTTTTTTATTTAAAGGGTCAGGGCAAGGTAGTTTTGCTGGCGAAATCTTCCAGAGTAAATTAGTCATTTATTTTCCAGCGAGCCGGCGTGGTGCCGCCATGCCAGCAGTGCGGCGGCTTCACCGTCATCCCTTGCCTGGTGTGCTCCGGCAGCAAGAAGAGCACCCACCGCAACGCCTTCACGGACCAGTTTTACGCGTTGCGCTGCTCCACCTGCAGCAGCGACGGTCTCCAGCAGTGTCCGCTCTGCACGGCTCCGACCACGACCACCACGTCCACGACGACCCCACAAAAGGCATGATCTTTACCTCTCACACAGACACTCCTCAACATGTCGACGACCTCCCCCCCGTGTCGGTCATGCTCACACGTACCCCCGAACATTGCATATAGATCCTATAGACCTACACACATGGCCACAACACACTGGGTGTTTGGCTCAAACTCGGGTCACAACACACTGGCTGTTTGGCTCAAACTCGGGCCACAATACTGGGTGTTTGGCTCGAACTCGGGCCACAACACACTGGGTGTTTGGCTCAAACTCGGGCCACAACACACTGGGTGTTTGGCTCAAACTCGGGCCACAACACACTGGGTGTTTGGCTCAAACTCGGGCCACCTACGTTTGGCTGCGCCCAACTAAAGAGTGGTTCGAACTCTGCCACCCAGTAATCTGGCCACGTGTGTATATAGGTCTCCATCCCGGCGGCTTTGTTCCACACCGATTGCGCTGCCATTTATTAGCGAGCATGAGCTTTGTTCAGTAGGCAATTTGTTGGTCGTGTTTGCGGTATACTGTATTGATCTGTGTGCAGTTGCGCGTCTCTATATGGAAGGAGTTGTTTGTTATGCGCTGGCCGAAATTATTGTTGATTTGCACGTGTATGCCAACTGTAATACGAAGGGTCATATGCTAGTAGACACACACTGTACGTGTGTATATGCACTGGGTTACTTTTTTGCCGCTTTTTTTTGGGAGTCACAATATTGTGCCATCTTTACATTATTTTTACTTTTTTAGTGGTCGATACTTTGTGGTGCCGTAATAATAACCAATACCCGTATATTCCGTGTGGCAGGTGGAAGTAAATCGAATGTCACAGTGACATCTAATAAAATAAATTAATTGACCTAAAAAACACCCTGTTTTCGCTTTGTTTTATTTTAATTTTTTATTTTACTATTACTGAAATTTTTTAACTCCAATCATTTTGATCTATTCCAAGAACATTGAAATATTTTATTATGATCAAAATGTCTTATTGAAAAAAGCACTAATCTGCCACTGACACTGTAAATGGAGATAGAGTGTGGCAAGACATTTTTTTCTACTCGTTACGCCTGACCTGAAAAAAACTGAATTAGACTATAATTACCCGGCCGTGGTTTCTTTAATCAGGCAGGCGAAGCCAGACTCGATTGAACATTTACTCGCATCAGTCAGCAAATCCAACCATTGCTCGAACGGTACAGTACTGTAGAATTCCGATCAACTGGTGCTGATTCTTGGACCCCCCCCCCAGTAAATTAGTTCCGATAGGCCGAAACCCCTGAGGTGCTTCAATCAAGTAATCAATCACCCGTTTCTCACACAATTTGTAGCGAGAGTATAGGCAATCAAGCACGTGCAGTCTTGTGGTTTCCCATTTTGCAACCAATCAGCTCCGGTCTCTTTTGACTGAACTGATCGCACATAGCACAGTTGATCGGAATTCTACAGTATGAGGTAAGGGCACTGGAATGGGCCACTTGACTTTCCCGTACCCTGGAATGGGCCACCCTGAAATGGGCCACCCTGGAATGGGCCACCCTGAAATGGGCCACCCTGGAATCAGAACTTCCACACAAGTTTTGGCTGTCACTAAGGTTCTAAGCGACAGAGAATAATCGATAATTCGGTGGACGCGTATCAGATATGAAAAACAATTGTGGGAACATATTTAAAAATGAGAAATAAAAAGCTCCATTGGACGATTGGAGAAAGTCCACTGTAGAGGTCGCTGACTACCCAGTGACTTATTTGTTTCTCATTAATTTGCGACAGAGCGCCCCCTGCCGCCCGGTGGCCCATTCCAGGGTACGGGAAAGTCAAGTGGCCCATTCCAGCGCCCTTACCTCATACTAGTATTTCTGTAGAGCTTTTATACATGTAGTACAATCAGATCGTATTACAAAAAATTATTCCCAATATATTAATTGTGTTTTTATTTTTTCGTTTAAAGCTATTTAAATACGTGGCATCATATTCCATACACTTTTTCTAGTGGAAAGATATTGTCTTCGTATGATTACGCTTTACAGTCAACGACAAGATTGAGTGTAATGGAGGGTCCGGGGGATGGGCAAAAGGGGCGGAGTAGGGGGTGGTTTTCAAACAATCGAACAATCAACCACTCGACTTGCAGCGGTTGCTTTGTTTCTACTTTTTCCTATTTTCAACCATGCCTTTTCAGAGTGAATTCAAATTTTCAATGCAATTTCCGCTGTTTCATTTTGTTTAAATACGCTAAATTATTTTAAAATCCTTGTGTGGATTTGATATTTTTGCACAAAGTAGTGAGAGATTGCTTGATTGTGTTGACTGTTCCGTTTTGTTGTTCCTGTTTTTCAATCTACACCGGCTTCCATTGATTGTTCTATTGTTTGATAAGTTTTATTGTTCATATACGATATCGGTTGATTGCTCGATTTTTTGCACTCTACCAATTTTGTTTCCGATGTTGCTTTTTGTTTTTGATGTTTCTTCAGCTCGGTGATGTCATGAAATTTTAAGTTCTCATCCATTTTGTACATAGCTTTCATCCTTTGCATAACTGGACAATAAATTCTTTGTTTGAAAATGGAACAAACAACTGCTGGGAGTAAGGTGGTTGATTGTTCGATTGTTTGAAAACCACCCCCCTGCTCCGTCCCTTTTGCCCATCCCCCGGACCCTCCATTACACTCAATCTTGTCGTTGACTGTAGCATAAGAGCCTATCCGTCTGGGTACAGATCGTGTCACACAAAATTCGACTGCTGTATGAAGAGAAGTGTGTATTTCGGCTCACCCTCCACTTGGCTCATGGCAGGTGCTTGATTGTTTGATTTGCCAGAAACGCTATAGTAACAAATATATAGCACAGAAAATTAAACAATCAAGCACCTGCCATCAAAGAGAGACCCCTGAGTGAGCCGATTTATCAACCAAGTGGAGGGTGAGCCGAAATACAGATTTCACCTCATACGTATAAATGTTTAAAAGCGAATCCAGAGGTCTTCATTGTTCACTCTCGGGGACTCTAGCAGCGTTGAACTTGGCAGCCGTAGTCGATCTTTAGATTTTTGGTGTATCCTGGGCACGGATCCTTAAGCAGTCCATCGGAGGGTAACGGTACACTTCGGCTGCTGGTTGTTACAGTAGTCAGCAAGAATATATTCCTCCTCTATGTAACTGTGGCGGCAGTTTGGACTGCCATAAACGGCCGAATGATGCAGATGTAACCGCTTCTTCCATGATATCGTTGTAGAGTACAGTCCATAGTTAGAGTAGCACCTGCACCCGTCCCGGTAACAGTAGCGCCATGGGTGGAATCTGGAGGTTAAGGTAACAATAATATAATTATTAGACGCAAACGTAAAAGCGTTCGCCTAAATTTCACACTTTGGTCAGCTTTGAGTACCTGAACAGCCAGCAGGCAGACTGATACCGTAGGTAGATAAACTGACAGATCGACAAATCGACAGACAAACAGAGGAACAGACGGGCAGAAACACGGATGGACAGACAGACAGACAGACAGACAGACTGACTGACTGACTGACTGACTGACTGACTGACTGACTGACTGACTGACTGACTGACTGACTGACTGACTGACTGACTGACTGACTGACTGACCGACCGACAGACAGACAGACAGACAGACAGTCAAAATCATTTTATTTGTCCGTTCCGCTTTGAACGGAGGTGCCGGTGCCGCTCCGCTACGTCTGCCTTTGGCGGCGTCGATTGATCGATCGGTTGATTGGCTGGCTTGATCACAACATTTGCATTCACTGGATTGTATTATCATTGTCTCTACCTCGCATTTATATGTTTGTTGTGTTGTAAAATTGTCGCTATACCACTTTTCAAAAATGCCAATTAACTACACCGAGGAGGTCCACCTAAAAGATCAGTCTCCATGCGGTTCGCTGCGGGCAGACTTGAAGAACTGTCTGCTTCAGACGGATTGTTGTCTTGTTGTAAGCACTTCCAGTGATTAATTGGTTGATTGGTTGATTGATTGATTTTCTACCGACTAAGCTTGTATTACCTTCCGTAAGCCATTTGGGAAATATTATTATAAGAACCAGTCGTTCGTGACATTTTAGCAACACAAAAAAATACTTTTTCTGAAAGCGAATGAAAAGAATTATGGAGTTTGAAACTGCAGCTGGCGGGGAAACCTTCCCCGGTTTTGTTGTCTGTTTTAGTTTTTCGCCAGCCTTTTACATTGTACGCCTTTCATTTTCTCTGTGCTTTGCCTATGTAGGAACGAATGACGCCCAGAAAATGTCTCGAAACGCACCATCCTTCGGTTCCAGAGGAATGTTACGGATTGCGGACGTCATTTTTTGAATGCAAGCGATCAATGGTAAGAACACTTGGTGGCGTTCTAATGATCAGTTGATTGGTTGATTGGAGAATAAATTTTTCCATTGTAAATTTCATTTAGTAATAAATCGCCTAGAACAGTAAATACACTGATCGCTACAAGTGGCGTTCAAATGATCAGTTGATTGATTGATTGGAGAACAAATTTTTCCATTGTAAATTTCATTTAGTAATAAATCGCCTAGAACAGTAAATACACTGATCGCTGCAAGTGGCGTTCTAATGATCAGTTGATTGATTGATTGGAGAACAAATTTCTCCATTGTGAATTTCATTTAGTAATAAATCGCCTAGAACAGTAAATACACTGATCGCTGCAAGTGGCGTTCTAATCATCAGTTGATTGATTGATTGATTGGAGAACAAATTTTTCCAAAGGGGCATTGCGCTGCGGACTTTTTCGGGTTTGATAGGGAGGAAGAGGCGCGGCAAAAAAGACCCTAGACAGAAAACGTTACCCTGCTACGTTTTGAGACCTCGGCGCGCCAATGAGTGCAGTAGTAACAGTACTACACTAAACGTTATTTGGAAACTGTCCCTGTTTCAAGTTTTTTGCATTTAATCGATTTGAGTGCTTTCCATATTCTCCCTTTGTTTTCTTACAGATCGACATGCGTTCGAGATTTCGTGGGCCCAAGGCGCAGTAGCATTCTCTACCGCAATCGGGGTCGCTGAGCATTGCTTGCTGTGGCCGTTTATGTGTGCAAATATATCATCTAATTAGTTTTACTGATTTTTCTCTGTACTGTATATCCATTTTCTGAAGAGGGACGGTACGTACGGTATTATGTGGTCCCGCTCTTTGTGTCGTCAGCCGTCGTAAAGAAAACTGTACCTGCTACAAGTCCAGATGAACGGACGCACGGAAGAACGGACGGACTGATGGGCAGGCAGGCAAACAGACAGGGAGGCAGTCAGACAGGTAGGCAGGCAGGCAGGCAGGCAGGCAGGCAGGCAGGCAGACAGGTAGGCAGACAGTCAGTCAGGCAGGCAGTCAGACAGTCAGCAGGCAGGCAGGCAGGCAGGCAGGCAAGCAGGTGGGCAGACAGTCAGTCAGGCAGGCAGTCAGACAGTCAGCCGGCAGGCAGGCAGGCAGGCAGGCAGGCAGGCAGGCAGGCAGGCAGACAGACAGGCAGACAGACATTTAGACAGGCAGGTAGAAAGACAGAGAGACAGATAGGCAGTCAGATAGACAGACAAGAAAAGAATCCTTGGTAATAAAAAAAGCTCACTTTCTGTATGCGCAGACAGAACTCTCCTGGCGGGATTAAGCCAACCCAGACGGAATCCTTCTGAACGGATCATTGACTTTTGGTTCGGGAAAGCATCCTTGTAGTTCAAAGCTGGACCATCCAAACCATGTATTATATTAGTATGGTAAGAACATGATTAGAAAGGGTGCAAACTCTGGAGTGATTGGTCATATCCTCACCCGCAAGCAGCGTAAGTAAGAAAGGAAACACCGAAAGAAATGTTCAAGTGTAAACCGAAAATTATTACGCGTCAAAACTTTCGAGGAGTCCAGAAAGTGGGACTAGGGTACTGGTATCATAATGAAGCTGCCAATAGGAACATTCAACCTTGAAGTTAGTGAGTCCGGACTTGGCTTCAACCCATGGGAAGTATACCGCCACCATGCTCGCCGCCTGCGGAGTACTGGTATGGAAGACAAAAGGCGGAGATCCCAGCCCGACTACTGCGGCGGTTTCGGACGAGGCTTCCCCGGCCTGGGGAAAGAAAAATAGAAACAAGAAACAGTTAGGAAATGGGAGATTTAATTAGCGCTACACGTGGACCTACTTTTTCTTGGGATTTTGCGTGGTCGATTGGAAGACGTTACTGGCAGTCATCAAGTTCTCGATGTACTGGCCCAATACTTGGTTCTCAGATTTCAACTTTAAATTCTCCTCCTTGACGCTGTCCACTTTCTGCGAGAGATCTGCAAATGACAGTAATTTCATCGGATTAATCGTAATTCTTGTTGCACGAGTCGCCCATGAATTTTTTTTCCACCGGTCAAAAGCGGAAAACTGCGAGCCGAAACGTTGCAAGGGGACAATCAGTGAAGGTCAAACCAAAAGCTGGTCGAAAAGTTTGCTAGATATATAGGGAGTGATGGACGGAGTAATGGACGGTCCGTCGACGTGACGGAAGGTTTACCCGACAATCGATAAAGAAACCAGGGATCGATCAGACCGAATGACGGACGGTGACGGTTGGCTTCGGAGCACCAGGTCCTCCGTCAGATGAACGGTAAGAGAAGGTCCGTCGGAGCGATGGGAGCTCCTTGCAAGTTGTAGATGGTCGATAAGCAGTTTAACAGGGACCGGTCAGATCAACTGATGGACGGGATTGGTTCGCTACCGAACAGACAATTCGTTCGATTCTCATACGGTTTTAACTAGTTGTCAATGGTGCTGAATGAATGGCCATCTGGAGCAGAGCAGGGTCAGTATACAATGAAGACAGGTTAAACTGAGTGGTCGACGTAGGAGGACGCTTTGACGGAGGGCTAAAGCTTATCGATTTTGGGTGGACGAAAACGTTCCGAATTTTGGACAGACAATCCGGAGACCTTCCGACCGTCAGAGATCCGAACATTAGTCAACCGTTCGTTCAAGCTCCAGAGCGCTTCCGAGGGTCCGTCGAAGCAGCGGTGAAGCCTCCTTCACCTTTTCAAGGTTTCCTTCGACCGACCGTCATAGATCCGGTAGCCTTTTGCAATCTTCCGCCTGTCCGTCAGAGATCCGTTGACTTTCGACCTTCGTGGTGCAGCCCAAAAAGTTTTTCACGGTCGGGGTTAGATTCGCGTTGTTATCAATTGTCCATTCAAGTTCCGGACAGTGCCAATAATCCATCCAAGCTTCCGGGGTCGTGTCACCGGAGAGGCTTTCATCAAGTGTCCGATGTCCGCCAACTGTCCGACCGTCCGCCAAAAATCCAGTCAGCCTGGCCCTCCAACATCCACGTTTTGTTCTTTTGTAGAATCTTCGAAAAGAATTCAACGCCAGCTTCAATTTTTGTACTGCCATCTATCTTCCGTTTAAGTTCCGGTCAGTCACCAACCACCCGTCCACGCTCCCGGTGTCTTCCGACAGTCCGTCGAAGTAGCGTCCAAGCACTAACTACCTCCTTTCATCTGATGGGCAACTTGCTGCCCCGTAGCCAACCACCACCGTCCGCCATTCGGTCTGATCGATCCTTGCTAGACTGCTTGTTCATCGACTGTACCCAACTCAGGAGAACCTTCCGTCACTCCACGGACCGTCCGTCACTCCACGGACCGTCCGTCACTCCACGGACCTTCAGTCACTTCACGGACCGTCCGTCACTCCGTATCCGCCATCCAGCAGACTTTTCAGCCTCAGTCTGCCTTTCGGTTTCACCTTCACAGATGAGGTCGTCCTTCAGTATTTGGTTCGCCGAATTTCGATCACTCAAATATTTTCTTAGCGATTCGTGCAACAAACAGTCACAGACAGACATTACTGCATGTAGTGTTATGTAGTTCAACGTGCTGAACTAACCGTCCAAAGTGTTCTGTAGCTCCAGCACCTGCGCGATTAATCTTGCTTTCTCTTCTGCCTCATCCAAGCTTGTGTCTGTAATAAAGGGTAATGACATAAATCCGCAGAACACGTTTTGTACAGCATAATAAATAGTATTGATTGCAATGCATTAAAAGTACAGTTGTCGGTAGAAATAGTGATGTGGTCCGTCATCTGATTGTTTGATTGATACCTTAATCCATTACGCATCCGTTGGATTTGAGGGCATTAGATGCATTGATTATGTATTGACTGACCTCTGCGATGAAGCAGAACTGCCCATTCTTTCCAGCCATTGATTGATTGATTGACCTCTGCGATGACGCAGAATTGCCCATTCTTTCCAGCCATTGATTGATTGAATGGGTCGATTTACGTGGATGTTTTTCGATCTCAGAAAATCTTCCATTTTTCCGTCTGAACATGCCGAAATTACCGTCATTCTGGAAGCTGAAGGAGTCAACGCTTTTGCTGCCGTCATCAATGATGTCGCGTCCGTCGCCGTCAGGTGCGCTTGCGCGCTCCTCTGGCGTGGAGCATTCCTCGTCTTCCTCGTCGTCCTGATCCTCCACTTCATCTGGCGTGAAAGGTGCGATATTGAAATTAAACAAATTTAGAAAGGCTAAGAGGGTAAAGAACTTACCAGCGGAATCCTCGTCGGCAAGAGGAATATTCGGTAGCTGCTCCGAAATGGGGCTCGTAATGTCCATGATCGCAAAGTTAGATGAGACCACAGGGGGTTGATGAATGAAACTACTGTACCAGGTACTTTGCCGGATGGCAGTATGAGGATTATTATTGACAAGTCATTCAATTTACTATTTATTTTTTATATTATTATTGTTGTTCTGAAGAGTACGAGAAAGAATGCAGGAATTTTGTAAGGGAAAAATCGATACAGTGGCACCAATATGTGGCAGCATTCAATAGTACGTACTAGTACGTACATTGCATTGCTCATTTGCATTGGGTCATACAGCACCGTACTGTACCATGTACCATCTTGCAGAAAAAGTGCAGTTTTGCGTTCCTCCATTTTTTCGCTTGTCTGTCCGTTTGTCTGTCTGTCTGTCTGTCTGTCTGTCTGTCTGTCTG
>LRSR01005567.1:0-12091 GCA_001579985.1 Hypsibius dujardini | reverse complement strand
CTGTCTGTCTGTCTGTCTGTCTGTCTGTGTCTGTCCGTCCATGTCTGTCTGTTTGTCTGGTTATCCGTCTGTCTGCCTGTCTGTACGTCCGCCCGTCTATGCACCTTCACATCTGACAGTCTGGTTGTCTGCCTTTTATGCCGTCTTTCTGGCCGACTATGTCTAGAATCTGTTAGTCCGTGATGTTTGTCAACCAGGCACCCACAACACTGGCAACGTAGGATGATTACATCTGCTAAATTTTTGTACCAGTAAGAATGTCCAGACGCAACCGGACTAACGTGTTGATGGCCGTCTGATACATTGCGCTGACGATGGCGAACCGGCTGACTTCACCGTCGGATAACTTGAGTTTTGACGTGGACTTGGCAGCCGATAGGCCTAATCTTTGTAGCATCACTAAATATCGCAGGGAGAGAAAAAACAAGGCCGTAGTTCAATAGACAGGTCAAGTGCAAGGGAAAGAGATATACATCTGACAGGAGGAGAGGAGACTAGAGCCAGCACGGACCTGTCGCTTTGGATGGTCCTCCCGCCGGTGGAATTTCGCTTTTTTTAGCCGCAACGACACTTTCCATTTTGCGCTCCACCGACCGTCCAAATACCGTCTTGACAAAGTCTTTCCGCCAGATGACTTGCAACTGCTGCTGCACGAAACCGATTGCGTCGAGATGGCTGCAAATATTGACCAATGAGCAAAAACGCAATAAAGACGAGTCCACAAAAAAGGCGCGTCAACACGCGGACGGAAAAAAAAGATGTACAGAAAAGCAAACAATGACACAGACAAACAATTATCGCTGGAAAGGAACAGGTTTAACAGAACGGCACATCTAAATTTCAGACACACGAGACATTTCGAACAGCTTTCCAGTATCACTGATTTTGACAGTTCCGGATCAAGGTTAAATAAATCTCTGCTGCGCAGAATATACCTCTGATCAATGCGATCTGTTGACCATCCAAAAATAGGATGCCACTTGGAAGCGGCGGCGCTTTTATGCGTGCCTCCAATTTCGTTGCACAGATCCAACAGGAAAATGATCGTCGAGACCACGTGGAGCACATCCACATCGCCGGCCTCATCCCTGGACAGCCAAAAGCCATAGGCCAAATTCGCGACGACACTCAGGACCGCACTGGATGTTGTGAGCTCCTTTTTGATCAGCAGCCAGGCCTGGTCGGTGGTGAGCAGGCCGTTCCACGTCCGTAAGAGCTCGAGCTTCCGGAAAGTGTCAATAAACACCGGGCCTATCTCATGCGATCATAAACACAACGATATGGAACATAAACACGACGCCCTTTACGGTCGCTCACTCTCACCCGGCCCCCCCCCCCCTCAGGAAGGATCCACTTACATATGGTCTCCACGTGTAGCATAAATCCAGGCACCGAAAAAATCCCAATAACAGCCTTCTGCTTGTCCACATCCGTGGCGAACGCTTCCAAGACCTAATCAAGAGGAACAACATTGTAAAGTGGATTAGTGATGCAACAAAACCCTACGGGGACGAGTGAAAATCGATCGCTGGAGTGCAGCTTGAGTTTTGAGTCAAGGAAAATATCGAAATGAGAAAACCGATTAGCAATATTCATAGTAGAAAAGCAGATATTATTGTCAAGTGAACAGCTGGCGATTAACTATTTTATTGCAATGGGACAATAATCCGATGATGCTATAAAAGATGGTGGTCTATTAAGAGCGAATTTACACACATGGCCACTATTTCGGGTGGCAGACTTTAAGCCAAAAAGGGTGGTCCGAGTTCGAGCCGAATTAAGTCACCGCGCGCACGCGCTCTTGACCACAGCTGACCATGCAGCCTTTACTCAATTGATCGATTGATTGAACTTGTTTATTTTGGCCGAATTTAGAGCAGCTTGCTCAATCTAATTTTTCCGCTGTGCCGGGCATTGAATCAAAAATTCAGGAGAAAGCAGTGGTAAGCTCCAACCAAGAGTGGCTCAAACTCAGACCACCCAGATGGCTCGAATTCTGTCACCAAAAATTGTGGCCATGTGTGTATTGTCCTGCAGGAAAAGAAATTTCCCGCTAGTTAACTTCTAAAGATCGCTTGCGTCTCCACGTGCCCTTCTCTCTTTCGTAAGCCCATTTTCGTATGCACCAACAGGAAAATTGCGAGTTGTTTTAACGCGTCTAACGTTATTATTATCGGGTAAGCGTAAGCGTAATTATCACTGACTAAATAATTTATCCATATTTATGCGTCAATTGTGGTCTGACATTAATGTGCCGGTAGTAGTACGATGAATAAATTAGGAGGCACGCTACGCAAACAGTTGGTATAATATAATAAACAATTATAGTAAACAAAGTCTCGCAATTTCCACAACAGCAGCGACAGAGATTCATTTCAAATCCACAAGAGAAAAATTACATCTCCGGAATAAGTTCAGCGAGTTACCAAGTTCAGCGAGTTACCAAGTTCAGCGAGTTACCAAACACAACGCGACCTGGCAACAAACGCCGACACATTCAGGTAGATAAAATATCATTTAGACAACCAGCCCATCAAACGAACAAGATTATCAGAGTGTGATTTACGACAAGAAAAGCTGTCACAATCGGGTGGACAAGACTCTCTTGATGTCTAATACGGCAGAAACAATAAGCGCCAAAACCGGATTTCGATTGGAATACGATAAAGGATAAACGACAAGACATACGCAGGTACACTACTTTATCATTTAAAGCTGTGAGGTATCAACACGAGATCATCGGCGGCTACTTCCTTATCGTTTTAAAATGAATCAAACAATTATTAATCGCACCCGCGCCTCGCACACACGCCAAGAAAGAGTTGGATCGAAATGCACACACGCCAAGAAAGAGTTGGATCGAAATGCACTCACCATCGGTCTGACGAGGAGCGTCAACAGCGGAAACAACGTCCCGGCGGTTAACGACGGCTTTGTCCTGGCCATCCCGCGCAGCAAAACATCCCGGAGCGCCGGATACAATCCCGCCCGCACCAGTTCCTGCATCCATTTGGCCGTCAAGCCGTTCATCACATTCCGCACCGTCTCGTTGGGAATCCTCACCGCCTTCCACTGGGATGAATGGGTCAAAATGATAATCACCTGCGAGTAGAGGATGAGATCTTTGGCGTCCGCCGCCTGTTCCGGCCGTAGAGGCTGTAAATAGCCCACACAAATCCGCAGGATAAACAACACCTGGCGCCGCCAGACCGCCACGGACTCGGTCTTCTGGAGGATGCTCATGTAGCTGTACACCGACTTGTCCGACCCGATGCTGGCGATCAAATACTGGCACACCCGGCGGAATCGATCGCGATCCTCCTTGGCGTTGAACATGAAGAAAAACTGCCGCAGTGCAGCGAAGGCATCCTCCGCGGTGACGGCGGGGGTGACGGTGGATTCGATCGGTGCCGCCGCAGTCGGGAAGATTTGGTCGAATTCGCGGAACTGTTCGGCCCGTAGATGCTTGATGCAGAGACATCGCCGGAAGAGGGACTGTACAGGGAGAGCGCGGTTATTTGCCACGGTGGCGAGCCACGTGCCGCCGCCGACACACTGATTCCGTCGGGCTTCCACCGGAGGAACCATTCTGGCTTCTGATGAAGCACGACAACATCAACAACAATTACCTGAATCAGAATGGCCGCGTCGACGCGAATTTTTTCACGTGCGCGACTTTCCCGATCGGCTTTGGCTTCCTCCACGACGGAGAGCGACTTGTTAGGTAGACTGACAAACATTCTCTTTTTTCGGTCGTGGTGCGTCCGCCCGCTGGAACTTCACACTGCTGTACTATCAACCGGGCGGGAAGGGTGTGCGCGCGGCTTTCGAGGCGGGATCACGGCGAGGCTGGCCACCAATCACCTACAAAACAGATCGATGATTCATACAGCGCTGAGCAAAATCAGAGAGACCAAACGTAGCTGACTAGTAACGTTTTCGCCCTCTTTGGCTTTGACTGGTGTTTTTTTCTCAATGACATCAGTGGAGTTGACTCATTCGCCTAATGGAAAAAGTGACAACAAAGCCCCGGCTACAAAGGGGCGGTAGGCGGAGGTGGTTTTTGGCACGCTGACACACCGCTAATAATGACGGGTCCTTCTTACATAAGATATCGTCGTCGTCAGGGGTGACCGCGAACTCCGTCCGTGAAAACCTTGTTAGTCCGCGTGGCGACTTCGGCACGTTTCTCTAAGACGTTGCCCTGAAAGTGAGCGATGTTTGAATCGTTCGTCCATTCATTGGAGGCGCACATGGATGCGCACAAACGAATTCGAGCGCCGCTTAGTAGTCCAAACGGACGACATGTTCGAGGTAAAGGCTGTTAACCAGGCCGTTTTAGAAATCGTAACTTAACCAGGCCGGTTTTTTTCAACGCTCATTTCCCGGCGCTGCAGTGCTGCCATGCCATAGCAGATACACTCAGAAAAACACTCAGAAAAATTCTCTGACCCATTTTAGTTCGTTCCTAAGCCTCACGGTTCGAATTTGGGTCCAAGAAAAGGAAGGGAAGAATCTCAATGGAGAAGTGTGCAAGCAGTCCGGTAGAGGCGCCACTTTCGGTTCCTTATGCGCCGTCGTTTCATTTAAAACGATTTATGCGCCACCTGCTGGCCTGCCGGCCTGGTTAAGTTACGATTTCTAAAACGGCCTGGTTAATAGCCTTTACCTCGTACTGGTACAGTTTCAGTAAACTTGTGGCAAAAACCTTGAGCTAACCGAGTCAAGCCATTACACTCATTGCATGGCGGTCATACACAGCTGTCGAGTTAAAGTGCCTAATTCGATTAGCGCAAGGTGTGTGCCACGTGTGTACATGTAATGGTGAGATTAAATTCGTTCAACAAACGGACAATAGCAGAGTCGGCAATTACACGCCCCGCTGGGTTCGCGCTATGCTGCCACAATGAAGGCGCCGAAATCTTAATATTTAACATAATGGAAAAAATTAGAGCAACCCGAAAAACTATACCAAGTACTGCAATTTCCTTCATGCTGGACGAGGCAGTATCGGTCAATTCGATCTGAATGATCACAACTGTTGGACTGAAAGATTCGTGTCCTGAATAGACTAACCGACAAAGGGTTTCAGACATACAAGAATAGCCTGCTCGCACAGCCAAGAAATAATTTCAATGTACGATTTATGAAAACAGCGTCGCGTCGTAACTCAAATCCCTATTGGCAAATTTGGGTACCGCAAAAATACATGTTTTAACTTCAAATCAATCAACACATCAACGGGCGAGATGCAAAGCACCGATACGTACGATAAATCAAACAATCAAATACAGAGCACTAATAAATCAAACAATCAAATACAGAGCACTGAACGATTTAGAATTCGACTAACTTTTTCGACTATATGCCTCATAGTTATCCAACAAAAATGTCATTGGGTATCCGAGTAGACCTTCCTTACCAGGATGCAATCAGTAATCTTGTATCAAAATTCAAGCTTCAACCACAGCGCGTCGACATGGTCGGTGGTTCAACACAAAGCAGCTCCTTCCGCTTTCCGAGCAGCTCCCTATTGAACTCGCCTCGACAAACCTACCAAAGCCAATTTTGCACTCGTAAAAGCATAGCTTTATTTCCCAGCGGGGGTGCCAAATACCTGAAGACGCGTAATAGGAAAAGGGATAGCGATGACGGTGTGACGTCAGTTGTTTTTAAACAACTCCAGCCCTAACCAACCGAAAAGGTAGCACACCAAAAGAAAGGGAACCGACATCAAGATTGATACTCCATAATAGACTACGGTGCTTAAGCCCTCCATAAAATTAAAACTAAAGATGAGAGGTAGGCAGGAATGCGGAAGACCAGATGGCGGATAGATCAGAGTTATCGGGAGAAGTTCACAAAAACGTCAACAAATGCGGAAAAGATGTGTACTAGTAAAACAAACAGCTGTTCATTTATGCCTTGTGGTTGATTGATGGCTTGCCGGATTTCAAGTCCGTAGATATTCTCTACGTATGACTTAGGTGGGAAGACAGTAGTTTTCCATATCTTGTAATCTTTTTGCAGAATTGACGTCTTTGTCCAAGTATCCTTTCCGGCTCTTCGATCCACTAACGAAGTAGCAAGAAAGAAAAAAAATTTAGCAGATCATGGTTTCGATCCACGGACCTCTGAGTTATGAGCCCAGCGCGCTAACCTCTGCGCCAATCTGCTATTTTTCCTGTCATTTAACAATTTGTGTTGCTTTTTACTTGATTTACAATCTCAGAAACGCAAACAGGAAATCAATCAGAAGCCATAACGTTTACCATTACAGTACCAGTACTCGTACAGTACTACTCTGTCTTGGCTTGCTCCTTCGGTTTGAATTATCGCATTTGTTTTGGTTTTTCGCTCGTCCGATTTTCAGTTTTTCTCGACGACGAAGCATCGCATTTTCCACAATGAGCGTTATTATCTAGTTATCGCACGGTCTGTAAGTGTTCCCAGGGGGAATAATTCAATCCCTACAACTGAACTGGGACAAGGAAATTTTCGTTTGCGAAGCATTCTCGCATTTAAAGGTACGACAAAAAAAACTAAAAATAAAACCGAAAATATCAAGGGTTCACGTAGTTTTTACCCCTATCCGTTTTCGATCTGAACGCAGGCAAGATTAAATTATTTGAACTTCTTGCAGGTCGAGTAACAAAGCATGGAAAACAACGGAGGAACCGCATCGTCCTCCTCAACACCTCCCATTATCCGCGTCGAGCCCGCTCCGCCCAGCCCCGACTCGCTGACAGTTCCCACGCCTTCGCCCAGCAAATCCAAGTCTGCGAGCCAACCACGCGGCGGTAAAGCCTCCGTATCGCGGCGGGGTTTCGCCTTGAAACGCATTAAAAGCTCCACCTGCGCTGACCTGACGGGAGACGCGGTGAGCCCACGCTCTGGCTTTGCCAAGGAATCTCGCTCTCTCTCCCCATTCCCACCGCCTGACTCCCCCGTTAAGGCCCTTAAAGACACAGATCCCGCTCTGAAAAGCGATGACGATCCCTGGACACATCGCCCGGGCGCCTCGCCCTTCAACGAGGACGACTTGGGAGAGTTACTTCGGAGTCGCGGATTGCGCCGTGTCACCAGCCGCATAGAGGATGACGCCAAGGCCAGCGCGGATGTGGACAAGATTCCGGAGCGATTCCTCACGGATGAAGTGTGCCTGAAGATTTGGGACGGCAGTAAGGGGACGGTGGCGTTGATTGAGAAGCTGCACCGCCATTTCAACGTGGTGAAGGAGAAGTTGTACCGGGCCAGGTGTCTGGGCATGGACCAGGGCATTGAAGCGGTGCAGAAGGGCGACTCGCCGTTTCTAGAGCAGCATCTGACGCGGATTCAGCAGACCCGGCAAGACGAGATGAATAAGGCCAAAGCGTTGCAAGAAGCACGGAAGGAGTCGATTGAGATTGAATACGATAGTGCCGTTTCGGTAAGTAATTTTGGCCGTGGTGGGGTTGATCATAAATTTGGAGTAAATAATCATCTGTTCGTTTTCTCTGATGGATAGATAGGGAATAATACAGATGAAAGCAGTTCCTTATTTGCGAATTGGCTTTAGAGATTGACGGTTTGGTTCGAATGTTACAGTTGAATCCACTTCGAGCTGGCACGATTGCTGATGAATTGATTGATATTTGGCAATTCTGAACGCCTTCTAGTGATTCGTGAAGTCAGCTCGACCGCTTCGTGTCAGACCAATGCATAAGTAATCGAAATTAGTCGCACCACTCAAATAAGGAGCAATCGAGAGGATGAAACTAGGAAATGAATATTCTTGCGTTTTGAGACGTGGAAATTCAGCCTTTTCAGTGTAGATTGATCGGTTGATTGGAACATCTGACCGATTATTGCGGGTGGTCGGGTCGCGATCCATTCTTCGGTTCTTTATTACCGTATATAAAACTTATACGAACATAATTGAGTTTATCTGTACTTTAAATTAGTTTTGATTTCGGGCATAGATAAACTGAGCAAAATATTTAGTTTGTATACTTCCATTACCTGCAGTAGTTGCACGGATTTCCTTATTTCTATGCTGCTAGTTTCGTTTAGAATTCCTCAGTGCTATTCCTCGTAATGAGTTGTAGCTTGAGTTGAGATTGTGTTTGTCCGTGGAGTATTCGTTAAACTGTGTTTTTCAGGCTTTATGGGATTCCATGGATGTGGAGCTGACTCGTCGCATGCGACTCTCTCGTCACCGCCTTGTCGAAGAAATGATGAAAAACGAGTGTGACTTCATGCATGTTCAGCTCCGCCACGTCTTCGCCAAGTATAAGGAAGACGCCGGTCGTGGCGCCTTACCGACCACTCAAATCGTCAACGGGGTCCTGATCGATACGAGCATGGAGAACTCCCTTGACGAATCAATGTCGGACCTTTGGAAACTGATGCGAGCATCGATCAAGCAAAAGTATTGGAACGACTATCTCTCACCGGAGGCGGAGATGCGGCTGGAGGAAGAGGAAGCGGCAGCAAGACAGAAAGTCATTCGCGAGACTCTCCTGCAAGGCAGTGCTGGTGTTGAGAAGAGGAAGGGTGAAGCTTCTGTGGAGAACGGCAATGCCAAACGCCAGAAATTGGAGGGGTTGTCGGCTTCGAGCAGCTGCGGAAGACTCGATGGCTCGACATCGAAACTCACTACTGTTGTGGAGGATGCTCGTGAAGTAGGCTCTTCACCCCGGAAACCTGCTCATGGAGAAGAGTACGATTATGCTTCACACTTTAGGCTTTCTGCAGTATCAAGGCAGCATGGTTCGACGTAACTTTACAGGATATATGTTTCACCTGATCGGTTTTGCTTTTAGCACAGTTCTGAAGCTGTTTCCTTGTACAGCTGTCGCTTCGTCGTTTTTGTCGCTTCGTCGTTTTTGTTGCTTGGCCGTTTTTGTTGCCTGGCACTGATATATGGTGTACAGTTTGCTCCCGTTTTTATGACCGTCCAAATAGACGTTTTGCTCCTGAAATGGCGGATACGAATGAACTTGATCCAGATCGGTTTCTGTACTCGCGACATTACGGCGCGAATTCAACGGAGTACACAAATGATTTTCTAACACTGGCAAAACTTTTGTCACCGCCGAAGTCGGACGATGATGGTTTTAACAACTCTCTTTCAGTGAGTGAAATGTTAGACGCTGTATACGAAGTCGTTATAGCGAAGTACGGATAAGTTTTTGATTGGCAGACTGATCGTACGAAGGGGAGAGGGTTAGAATTCAACCCAGGACTGATCGGGCCTCCAAAGATCCACGAAGACCCGTTGGCCGAGCTGGAACAATCGCTTGACCAGGAAGACTGTTCCGGTTTCTATGCAGAGCCAAAGTGAGACGCACCCTGTCACGGGAGTAAGAAGCGCAACATTATCTCGTACTATTACTTGTTTCTAGGTACGACGTCATTTATAAACAATCAGTCAAGGCTGAAGATCTCTTTCTGGGTTTGAGTACAAAAAATCCGTCAACTGCATGCTGTGACTGCCTACTGGTACAGTACAAAACCAACAGTGGATGCATAGATAATTTAGTCGAAGAGAATGCCTACTGATTAACACAGAGTCCGATTACTGTATGTGAACGTAATTTCATTGTATTTTATGAGACAGGTCAGGATTTGGCTACCTAACACACAGATCCGCGATATTGCACTTGACGTTCAACCGAATATATTAAAGTGCAAAACGGAAAAATTGTAAGTACAGTATGAGCTCACATGTTTACAGGTACCGTGTGTACCGTGTGTACAGGTACCGTGTGTACCGTGTGTACAGGTACCGTGTGTACCGTGTGTACAGGAACCGTGTGTACCGTGTGTACAGGTACCGTGTGTACCGTGTGTACAGGTACCGTGTGTACCGTGTGTACAGGTACCGTGGGTACAGGTACCGTGGGTACAGGTACCGTGGGTACAGGTACCGTGGGTACAGGTACCGTGGGTACAGGTACAGTGTGTACAGGTATCGTGTGTACAATTACGCTTCAACGTGTGCAACTGCTGTTGCTGAGGTCACTCGAATCGCAGATTTGGAGTGAGAACTCAAAGTATACTCCGTCTTTTTACAGTAAACTGTCGCTTCCGCTGCCGCATCCCGTGGACCCTCAGACCAGCGAAGGAGCCAAATTCTCAGACGGTCTCTTGTCTGTGTCTCTAAAGCTCAACAGGGAATATGAATTTCTTTCGCACTGAAATCTAGTCTTTTCGGCAGATCTCATCGTTTTCATACTGGATTATATTTTATTCGGGGCTGTAGTGTATTTGATTGTTGATATGGAGAAAACAGAGGTTACGACAATCGAAATCGCCCTTACGCATGTTCAAATTAACTTGGTCCGTGAATCATGGCGATGGCTGAACTTCAACCGCCCCCTTCAAGAAACCGCCGTCCGATTCTTTCTGGATTTTTATTTCAAGCAGAATCCCGACTGCTTGCCAATGTTCGGCATGAAGACTGTGGACCACCATAATAAGGCATTTTCCATCCACGCGCTCACAGTTATGCACGCGATAAAGGTACCAACCACCTGCAGTCAACGACAAGATTGAGTACACCGGAGGGTCCGGAGTATGGGCAAAAGGGGCGGAGCAAGGGGGTGGTCAGGTGTTTGATTGTTCGATTGTTTGAAACCCACCCCCTGTTCCGCCCCTTTTGCCCATACCCCGGACCCTCCAGTGCACTCAATCTTGTCGTTGATTCATAATTCAAGCACCTTTCAATTAAAGCGGACTTGCATACTTTACCTTACGGTGCGCGAGTGTAAACCCTTAACCAGGGATCTGCAGAGTATTTAATTGTCTTATTGTCTTGTCACATAGTACGCTGTAGAGTATATCGGAAATCCCGAGCAATTTCAACGGCTCTTCCGGACAGTTGGTCAAACTCATCTCCGCTTCGGTCTGACTGATCTACACGTCGAGCGATTCCTCGAACAGTGGCTTGCCTTTTTGCGCGCGAACGATGCGAAAGTGTTCGACGCAGCGACCGTTGAAGCCTGGAATCGGGCGGGACGCATTGTGGTCAGCCAAATCCTTAATGGCATGCATACAAAGTCTCCGCCGACGACGACAGAGAATTCAACCGTTACAGGAACCACATCGCAGCAGCAAGAAGATGCGGCGGCTGTTGTCGGCCATCAAGTAGTACCGACGATGCCCGAAATCGATAATAACGGAGTTTAGTCTACCGAATCCACCGGGGGAAACCAACTACGAAAAGGACAATAGCTGAGAATATTCATGCTAAGATTCTAATCAACCGATGAAAAAACTTGAAAAAGTAAACTAATTTCACATAGATGCGATGCGACCCGGTTTTTCCATAATCGTGGAACAGAATTAATCCATAATAAGTACAAAGTTACTTCTAACAAGACATTGGCCTCTCTGCAAGTCAAATAAAAAATTAGGATCGTTATTAACAAAAAATAGCGATGCCACCCGGAAAAAGCAGTGCTTGGTGAGACCGATCGGTCAATTGTTAGAAAAGGTGAAACCGGCCTGATGGGCAACGGCAGATTTCAGGTCAAATTTGGGACTGATGGAACGCCAGTCGTCACTTGTGGAAGGACGATTTTGATAATACCCAAAGAGTACATGTGGTCCGACGTGGCCGTACTGTTTGCCGCATGCCGTTGAATTAAGGTTTGCTACGCATTACCCTAGTCACGTCATTGCTGACAGTCCCGCGAGAACACCTTGCATAGCTTACATTATTCCGACAGATCAAGTATTATTTGGCGGACTGGAAAACTGTCTACTACGAATGAATCAGCTTAGTCAAAACAATTATAACCAAGGAATTTGCAACTCCGGAGGACCCTACGTGACTGTACCGGTTACGGTGGCCGGCCGGTGAAAATAATCGAGCGCTCTGTCTAACCGAGCGCGTTCCCCTAAAGTTATCGGGTTTCTACAGTAATTTTACAGGCACGATGCTCGGGGATTGCTCGTAGAATATTACGGATATCTTAAGGATAAAAGATAAGACAAGCACAAGTTTCCTCTTTGAATATCTCTCCGAGCTAATGGATTCGTCAGAATAGAATCGCGATAGTGCATACAAGTAATACGTTATAGACTATCATACTGGTCCATCACA
>LRSR01005566.1:0-13443 GCA_001579985.1 Hypsibius dujardini | reverse complement strand
ACAGACAGACAGACAGACAGACAGACAGACAGACAGACAGACAGAGACTCTACCGTACTTTATGGCATCGAGCTCATTCCGAAGACCAGCGGAGACAGCTTCCGCCCGCCGGACCTCGTCCTTAGCATCCTCTGTAAGTGTAGCAAGCACCTTCTCACGTTCCTCATGCCGTGACTCGGCGCTGTTGAGGTTCGATTCGGCCAAATGTCTACCGACGAAATACATTAAGCTATACAGTTCCACCTTTGAAATTGTCGTGGTAAAATGAGACGCCTAACTTTTGGTGTTCTATTAGTGCAACGTCCGACGCGTGCTTCTGCGCCAGCTGATTCAACTTCAGTTGAGTCTCATGCTCCTTCGCTGTCACTGTACTGCGTTGCAATTCGACTGTCTTTTTGGCCGAATCCAGTTGTCCCTTGATTACTGAAAAACCGTATAAAAACGTAACATCAGACGTTCATAGGGCGAGCCAAGCCAGTAAATGTTGATTCTGACTGCTCAAACACACTTTCAATTTCAGCAGACAAAGAGTCAGCCTCCTTCTTCAGAGCTGTCTTTTCCGTGACTGACTTTCCTCGCTCATTAGCCAACTCAATCTGATGCCGGTGCAGGAGGCTTTCCCGTTCGGAATCAAACGCGAGCTTCTCATCATTTAGAAGTTCGTTTCTTTGGTGAAGATGTGCGTTTGCAGTGGCCAGCTCCGATACTTGCACTCGTAAGGCATCTGTCTGTCGCTTCTGGCCATCCAGCTCCGCCTGAAAAAAATCCGAGCTCGACAGTAACAAAAACTAGGTGGTAAATGAAATAAAAATCAGAATCTATCCGTTCGTCCATCCGTCCGCCCATTTGCCTGTTTATTTGCCTGTCTGTCTGTCTGTCTGTCTGTCTGTCTGTCTGTCTGTCTGTCTGTTCTGCGTGCCTGCTTGTCTGTCTGTCAATTTGTCTGCCTAATCTCACCTTCAGGCTTTCAACTTTCAACGTCAACTCCGCTACTCTCTGAGTCTGCGCCTTGAATGTAGCATGAGCCTCTTCAGCGCGTTTCGCCTCGCCAGCCCGTATAGTCTCCATTTCCGCTTGCTGCGCCTTCACCCGGACCTCTAGTCCCTCATTATCCCGCTGGAGCTGCCGGTGTCGCTGCACATCCACCGCGGGCACCACCAACGCAGCTGCGTCCTTCTCACGTTTCCAATCATCCAACTTCCGTTCATACTTCGCCGCCAAATCACTCTTCGCCCTTTTAAACTCTACCTCCCGCGTCTCCAAGTCGCCGGTCAGCGCGCTATTCTCGTAGGTCAGTCCGGCGACCTTCGACTTCAACGCAGTGTTATCCTCATGCAACGCCCGCAACTTCGCATGATACTGCTTCTCCAACTCAGCTTGCACTGATAAGCGAAGCACCTCCTGTTTCTGCGGCGTCAGCTGAGTCAGTCGGAGTTCGGAAATATCTCGCGCCTGCTCGACGATGGTGCGCCGAAGTTCGCGGCCGGCCTCGTCGGACTTCTGGAGACGTTGCTCTAACTCGCCGAAGAGCTTCTGCGTCTGGTTTTGCGTCACCCGAAATTCCTCGGCACAGCTGCAGAAAAAGAATCCCACGTTAAGACAAAAACTATACCACGAACCAAAATGGACGGATACGTACTTGAAAAAAAAACCGCTGACACCCTCAATCGAGACAATTAAATACATAAAGTTAGAACCAAATCAATCAATAATCAACCGAACAACCGGACAGTTAGAGACGGCGTCGACTCGACGAACTCACTCTTCGTGGATCTTCTTGAGCACCATATACATCCGTTCACTCTCCTCGGCACGGGCCTTCTCCACATCCAGCGCCTTAGCATATTCTTCCAGCGAATCCTGCGGGAAGGTCGTAAACTGCGCCGCTTTGAAGCTCGCCATCAGAAATGAGTAGCAGCAGTAACAATTCAATCAATCAACCAATGATAAACACCTGGAAGCACATCCAAATTTAGCCCAAGGATGTGGACTATTTCTCCATCATTCAGAAAATTTGCTAAGTCTTAACATAATTTGACTGAGGAAACTCAGTCATATTTCAATCAATCACTGTGCCATCGCCATTGAAGATACACACGTAGCAAAAACCTGACGTTGACTGAATCAAGCACTTTCACTCGGGCCTATGCTTAGCCATGCGTCAAACGAGTGTAATGGCTTAACTCGGTTAGCGCAAGGTTTTTGTCACATGTGTACATCCGACGTCAGCTTCAAGTTAATCAACCAATCAAGCCCTAAGCAATCAATACGAAATATCTCACCTTTTCTTGAAAATCTGTTTGTCTCCACACAATCCAGCAACGCATGCGCTCGTCAACTCAGTTTTGCTCACACCGGAAACTCAATCCAGTTTCCCATTTTCATAAATGATAGCTCGTAGCCAAACCAGTCACGACGGAATGCCAGCAAAGCCAAAAGATGAAGTTTACATTGAGCGTTGTTGAGGCTGACTCTTTCTAGCAGCAGCAGCAGCAGCAGCAGCAGCAGCAGTCCTCGCGGCATCACCCAACTTCGCGTTCTTCGAGCGAGTTCTCGGTTCAGTCGTTATCTTCGTGTAAATCCAGAGAAAGCAGAAGCACGGCACCAGTCGCATGTACAGCAACATCTGCTGAACAAAGAACGAAGGCGTAAAGGACTTCTCCGGTAAGGCAGCAGCACCAGTGATCATGAGAATTAAATTGTTAATTTGAGATCGTAAAGTTTGATATTTATCCATTGCCAAAGCGGCGCACACAGTGGAGGGGTCGTAGAAAGAGTCGATTATCCCCCTCCTCTCTTCCTTTTCCTAGCTTCAATCAATCAGAATCAGCATCCGCTGTTCGATTTATTCCTAAATTCTCTCCGTTCGAAGCGTTAACACTCACACTGAGTACAGATTACGCAATCTGTTCTGTGATTAATTTGGCCTCAGCTCTTTTCAGCACACTGGTTCGTCTTCTTGTTCCCCAAGGGAAGGCGGGGCGATGGGCGTGGTTAGGTGTTTTAATTCTAAAAGCGACATTGTTTTTTGAAAATTGGACCGCTTTCCTTCATTTTTCCATCCAGGTGTTGTCACCGTGTGTCTGTAAGGAATTATCATTTCGACTCTGTTCAGACGTTTTTTTTCTATTGAAAAGCCATGTCGATCATCGCGGAGCACTACAACAATCTTGCCCAGCTGGGCAATGAGCAGCGCAGAGAGAGTCCTATTTTTTACCTCCGTGCCTTCAACAATTGGGTCAAGAGCGTATCAATTGGTGAAGCCCTAAATGTAATTCGGAACGAGCAACGCCGGGATGTTCGGCTCCGAGCACTGGATCTCTGCTGCGGCAAGGGAGGAGACATGAAAAAATGGGCTGCTGGACGACTTGACAAGGTTTAGATTGATTGTTAATTCGATTGATTGATTGATTGATTGATTGATTGATTGTTGATTTGATTGATTGATTGATTGTTAATTGTTGTTCGGTTGCATTTGACAGGATAACGTTTCAATTGATTGTTGAATTGACCACCGTAGTTCCGTTCTTTGGGTGTGTTGACAATCCATCAATCAATTAGATTAGACTAACACGATTCTATTTATGGACTGCTTCAATGAGCAATTTCTCATTTGACAGGTAGTTTTTGCGGATATTGCGGAGGTTTCGGTGCGGCAGGCCGAGGAACGCTATCAGGAGATGACGAGGCGGTCACGTGCACGAATATTTCGTGCCGAATTCGTCCATGCGGACTGTGCGGCGGTGGATTTGGGGGAGAAATTCAGCGATCCCCAGCAAATGTTTGACATTGTCAGCTGCCAGTTTTCTTTTCACTACTCCTTTGAGTCGTATGAACGGGCTGAACGGATGTTGAAAAATGCCTGTGACCGCCTAGCACCGGGAGGCATATTTATAGGAACCATTCCAGACGCGCATGAAATAATGTATGGAAAAGTATTGTAAATAGGCGATTGATTGATTGATTGTTGTAGATGTAGTCCTCAAAAGGTATTGTAAATAATCGTTAGGTTGATTGATTGATTGCCATAAATGTTGTCCTGGAAAAGTATTGTAAATGGGCGATTGATTCATTGATTGTCATATTTGTAGTCCTCAAAAGGTATTGTAAATAATCGTTCGGTTGATTGATTGATTGTTTTAAATGTTGTCCTGGAAAAGTATTGTGAATGATTGATCGGTTAATCGATTGATTGTCATAGATGTAGTCCTGTCAATTTTCTTCTGTTATCCGATTGACCGGTCGATATCCATGTACTAGTCTTGCTTGTTGATGTTGATATTGATATTGAACTTTCTACTCTTAAGTGGCTATAGATTTCTCAATTGATTCTTTAAGTCAACGGATCCTTCAGGTGCTGGAACAAATTATTTGGCTTTTTTACAGGCGACGCCTTCAAGCTTCTGATAGTCTGAAGTTTGGAAATGACATTTACTCTGTGACGTTTGACACAAAAGAGCAGCAGCCTCTGTTCGGGGCGAAATACCATTTCTTCCTCCAGGTGAGAAATCGGCGGATCGAATTCATATAACGAGCATCAGCTCTCTATTCGTCAGCGTTCGTCAAATGAGATATGGAACTCCGATTAACATGCACCATATCGTGATTCACAATCCGTTTATCTATTACAGGAGCATGTCGATTGTCCGGAATTCTTGGTCCATTTTGGAGTGCTAATGGACATGGCGGAAAAACTGGACATGGATGTCCTGTATCGCAGCACATTCAACGAATTCTTCGATGAGCATTCGGCGAACCCGACTCATCTGCAATTACTGGAAAGGATGAACGGCTTAGAGGTATTAGCCTGTAATACTTGGACTGTACACAAAAAACGCAGCCGACTCAATAGACAGACTGCCCAAACATGTAATTCCTAGTGGACCATAATTTATTAATCATCTCGTAATCTCATAGGCTCATTTTTCGTGGACAAACAATATGATGAAGCAAAGAAACAGGAAAACAGACAGATTGACAGACAGACAGTTGAGCACGAGGAATGACAGTCAGACATGCAGATAAGCATACAGACAGTCAAGCCTGAAGACAAGCAGTCAGATTGCTAGGCAGGCAAACAATCAAGCACGCAGACATGCAGGCACCACAGCAGACAGACATGTGAACAACGATAGGATTCTGCTTTCAGACACGAGGACAGACAGACGGTCAGATAGACAGACAAAGATAAGAATATGCTCCGGACAGCCCTTTCACCCCGACAACTAAAAAGTTCGACTGAGTTAACAAGCAATCGTAGATGTATTATTACATGATTGATTGCTATTATGTTGTTCATCATTCGGCAGACATATCCGTCGGACTCCCTTGTCGGCTCCATCGAGGATCACCAGTACGACTACGCGCAAGAAGTCATCGACCACAAATTACCCCGTTCGAATGGAGCGCCCCGTGTGGTACGTAGCGATCGCAAACGTTGCCGCTGTAAACATCCCATTATGTCTCCCCGCACCCCATGATTGTCAATGTAAAAACAAATCCGGCAGTGCCCGAAATTGTAATGCCCAGAAAAATGATTGTGCCAACGCATTTGCACGTCGTAAACCCAAATTACTTCTGTTCGCGACATTGGGTTCGGTGAACTCACCCCCGATTCGTCCTCCGATTGGGTCTGTTCATGTCGAGAGACGTCTTCGACATTTGTTTCTGGGGATCTAGCGGAATGATGTCACTCATCTCGCAATAACTCCCGGGGAAGTGTCCGTATATTTCGGGTTTCTTCTGACGCTCCGTCTCTCTTTATCTCGGCAGGGCACCCTCTCCACACCGGAATGGGAAATGGCTTCTATGTATAGCGTGTTCGCTTTCCAGAAGAAGGGGCCGTCGTCGTTGCCAGACGACGCCCACGCGGACCGGAGAAGTAATGAGCAGGATGGCAATTACCGCGGGCGGGATTCCGTCAGGTCCAACGAACAGCGGCAGCAGCCGCCGCCGCCGGCTTCACCGGACACCTCAATGCGACGGGATACAAAACGTTCACGAAGAGACTGAAAAAATTCATTGTAATCTACCTGGAATTTTTGCTGGACATGTGTCTTTCGCAAAAGAAATTCATTGCTATGTAAAATCTCTTATTTTACAATGAGCCCTCTGATCTTCACATCGTCTCGCCCTGCTTCTTCGTACAGTTCTTATTAGCTTTCTGATCGATGTTGTGTCTGAAAAATCGATAGGAAAGCTACAGCAATAGTTTGTCCGTATGAAAGGCCGCCTTGCTTTTTTTGATACTGTTCTTTTGTTGTAGTTGTATTTGTTACTCCATTCCACATCCGTGATACTCCGTGATCCGTGATACTTCGGGTCCAGGTTTCAGATTTCTTACAAAGAATCATTACCAGCTTCGAGATTGGGTATCAGAGTCGAATCATACTCTGAGTCTGATTCGATGTTTCAGTGTTTGCTGACTTTGACCAAGCCAAAGGTCTCTTCTGTTTGCTGGACGCGGTAGAACTAGGGCCCTAGAACTAGGACTTGGACTTGGACTTGGAACTAAAACTTGGGTAGAACTTGGATCCTTACATCAGCGCCGCTGAGTCAGGTCTTCCACTGCGTACGTCGGTCGGTCTGATCAACCAAGGTCCAACGACCGACCGTCGTCCTTCCTTCCACTTCATTACAATAATGCATAATGATTCGATTATCGCAGACTGCGTGGTACCATGACCATTAGCCTGGAGCACAGCAGCCGGTGCATTCACGGCGGACTTAATGAGTGAGCTTGCGGTTGTCTTTCGTCTCGCCGTCAGTAGTCTCTTCGTGAGTTCCTCGTGCTAAACCATCCGAATACATATCTCTGTGGACAGAAATATATTCGTATATCCGTGCAAGGCCCAGACGACAGCCACAGATAGGTCTAAACGTCTGCCCACGAAAGTGGCACAGATAGACTGAGAGAAAACCTAGATTGATCTGGGCAGCAAGCAGTAACAGCAGCAGACCGACCGCCGCGGCATAGTCCGCCGTTCTTCTCGCCCTATAAAATTATTTTTTTCCTGACCGATTGGGGGCCTTCGGAAGATTAATGATGTTAACTGCTTCATCTATCACGCTCGGTGTGTGCATGCACGGCCTTATGAAGTGTCCATGTCTCGCGTTTTCTTAATGATGAGCAAAACTGGCCGGTGCACAGCACGGAACAGATCCTCTGTACGTGCATGTGACTTTCTTGAGGAGTGTCTGCGGAAAGCAAACATCTTTTAGTCAACACCCAACCCCTTCCTTGCACATAGCAGGGCAAACAAGAGCGGATATCATATAAGATCGATCGCGTTCCGAAAGAAGATGGATGAGCGACGTGTCGAACAGCGAGCAGTTGGTCGTGCATGTAATTACGCGTTCATGAACGTTCATTAATTACACCTCCGCAAACTTTGTATGCAGCGGCGAGAGAGCGCGCTCTTGCGAGAGCTGCAGAATCTCTCCGACAGGCCAATATATATTTGGAATAATAATGTCGTCACGGTGATTAATTTTCGACGTTCCTTTTTAGCTGCTGGTCTGTTCGCGTGATATTGAGGTCGATGTGCTCCGGACTCTGAAGATTCCTAAAAAATATGGGTGTCTCCGGCTTTCTCACTCGCTAACTTGTTGCGACTATACGGCCCAGACGCCGAACTATCCATAACTAATCCATCTTTTGGCTGGCTGACGATGTTTCTAATTGATTGTCTGTCTGTCTGCTTGAATGTCTGCTTGACTCTGTCGCTCTGTCTGTCTGTCTGTCTGTCTACCTGCCTGCCTGCCTGCCTGCCTGCCTGCCTGCCTGCCAGCCAGCCTGCCTGCCTGCCTGCCTGCCTGCCTGCCTTTCTGTCTGTCTTTCTGTCTGTCTGTCTATCTGCTTGTTAACCCGTCTGCCTGCCTGTCTGTCTCGTTCATTGTCAGGAACCGAGGATGCCTTGCTCGGTCAAATAAAGGATACTCAGTACCACGTAATATGGGCAGAATCCGGACGGTAAAATCCTCATATAACTTGTTATCAGTTCGTTTCTTAAATGTCATCCGTTCGCCTGCTGGCTAAAGTGTATCAGAACGAGCAAAGCGATAAACGGAAACGCTCCCAGGTGAAGCCTCAACCGCAACTGCCAAATATGTATCGACATCGTTAAAGTGATATTATACTGTTATCGACTCGGCGGCACACAAACTTTCTTGAACAACGAGCGGGTGAGCAGTTTGTTCGAGTGTTTTACTCCCAGTATTTCGAAATTCACGACAGGCCGTTTGGTCGTGAGAGAGCACGAACGAACCACCTTTCCAACTGGAACGCCACACTCCACGATAGACCGGGCATGTGCTTCTGAGAGAGTTGGCGGAGTGAGAGATGAGATAAACTCACGGCACAGCAGGCCAGAAGCTATATCAAAATAACGTAATAAAAATATGGGATATAAGTGGAGATGAGAGACCAATGTGCTCCGCGGCGGCGGCGACGACGACTACACCGGCGGAGTCAGTGAACGCAGGCACGGCGGACTCTCTCGCTCATCCGGCCCGTGCACGGGGGCATGACCTCGAGAGAGCAAGAGTGCCCGCGCGGGTGCTCTACAGGGCTTGTCTGGCCCCGTAAAAACGATCGACGGCAGAGTGATGCTGCACAGCATACCACCGCCGAGCCGGTTCAGAGTTTAATGTGCTGATACGGCACTTTACTTTTTCATCGTCTGAAGCATAAACCTGGCCTGTGACCAATTGTTCGCCAGACTGATTTTACGACCTACGGCGACGGCGGGGACCGGTCAACACGACACAGAAACAACTCAACAAGAGCGGAACAAGCATTCTCATGGGATATACTTGTAATCCCACCTAAAGGACAAGATAATTCATTAATTAAATTTTTAGACCCGATCGGGGAAATGATGTCTAACCGACCAGACCGACAGAAGGACAAGAGTTCTTTCAATTCGAAGAGACTTATGCCAATTCATCACTGCCCATTTGTCCATCCATTGGTCTGTTGACGGTCTGTCCGTCTGTCAGTGACGGATTGTCTGCTTGCTTATCTGTCTGTCTGTGTGCCGGTTAGTCTGACTGCCTGACTACCTGCCGGCCTGTCTGCCTGCCTGTCTGTCTGTCTGTCTGTCTGTCTGTCTGTCTGTCTGTTGTGTCTGACTGACTCTCTACATGGCCGTCTGTCTGTCTGTCTGACTGACTCTCTACATGGCCGTCTGTTGGTCTGTCTGCCTGTCTGCCTACTTGTTTGTCCGTCCGTCTGCCCATCCGGATTCACTTGTCTTCAAACTTATAACATTTGTTCGTGACACCGTCCCGCCACTTGGGGTTTGCGGAAAATATTGATTCCCTTCCAACCGGCGGCGTGATGCCCGACATTTCGTCGTGGTGAGAATTCAAAAACCCAACGCCGCCGCCGCCGACATCGAGAGCAAACATTCAAACCGTAGCAGCAGATAAGGCCACCTAACTCAAAAGAGAAAATACCCACGTGCTCCGATATGATCATCACAGGGGGGTTCGTTCACAAACGGGCGGCCGATGTAACCGTTTCCGCTAATCCTCTTACCAAACCTCGCGCCTTTTATGCTGGGCTTGCGTTCTACTGTGTATATGTCTATGCGTGCACGTTGCGCCGGCCGTCCCATTCTGAAAAAGTCAAGCTCCTTGACTTACTTTCCGGATTTTTGGCACCACGTCGTGGTCGCCGTCGTCGTCGTTGACCGTCACCCCCGGTCAGCTGATGAACCCACTGCAGTCCCGCGACGTCGGCCCAGCGTGATACGGGGGAGCCCGGCCGGCAGGAGATCTCCAATGCCGATATGAGCCGGGGAGGAGCAGGATGGTGATGACGACGATGAGATGAGATGAGGGACAACGACCATGACCAAGTGCCGAGCTGTAATGCAGGCACATACACACTACTACACAAACCCGACAAAACACGCAAAAGAACGCACCCGTGGAGAGAGTACCCCATCCACATTCCAATCACGCTGTGATGGGCGCAGAAATTATCTATAAATTACCGATATTCCGCGGGTCCGGTCCGGTGTGTGACACATCATACACTGATCACACTGATTACGGTCCCCATCAATAAGAGTCAGGTAAAGAAGTACGAGGGAAGAATGCACTGCGGCAGAAAATCAGCTTTTCACAATGATCTCATCAGAATGATTTCTTGATGTCAGACCAAAGGGAAAAACCAGTTCACTGTCCACAGAGGCAAATAGCATCGCGTAATGGGACCGTCCGGGGAGAGATTAAACGACAACAACAGCAGCAGACAGTCCATCCATCTGACCGGTCAGCAGCAGCAGCAGCAGCAGCAGCAGGGATTCCCCAGACATTCCATCAACGGCAGCATTCGCAACAGCAACAGCCGTTGATTCCAATCACGAGAGATCCGATATCACGTTGCGACATGGATGCAACATCCCCCGCACAACTCACACTACTCTGCATGCAGTCGGTCGCTACCACTACCACTCGACCCACGGGAGCTCCGCCATGATGATGATGATACCCAGACACACGGTGTCTGTCTGTCTGCCTGTCTGACTACTTTTGCTGCGAGCGCGTCGTGTTCCAAAACGAGATCATCCTGCAATGAAATGCTGCAGCGGCATCAAAAATCAGAGAGCCATGGAGAGGAGTTGAGTGGCCTAACACACACACAGACACTCACACACATGAGCAAGAGACTGGATCATCGCGCTGCCTCCGCCCGACGAAAAGGCGCAACAAGTTCATCACACACATCCAATGCGATGATCATAGGAAGACACAGTCAGACAAGCAGCCGGGGTATAGGGCAGTAGCAGCAGCAGTTTACAATTTGATGTCTGGCCATTACGCGCCGGAGCCTGAGCACAGTGGCCTCCGTTGATTATGCCGCAAGATCCGCCGCCGTCGCCGTCTTCGCCTTCGTGCGTCTGTATATATGTATTTACTGCAAAGAAAAGAAGCATCTCACAGCTCATCATCATCATTGCAGGCAGCTTCCGATGTCGATCGCCTGCAGTAACCATAAATACATAGACTGCAGGCGTAAAATGCCCCCAACACAGACAGACCAATAAATAAAGCCAGACACATACACAGTACAGAGATCCGGCTTCATCTTCGCGCGCCGCGAAGACGATCATCCATCCATCCGGCTTGAAGAACGACGACGTCGACATACCACAGCACGTCCCAGCTGTACGTATAGTCGTAGCATACAACAGAACAAACTCAGCCTACAGTAATTGACTGTTGACGCATCCACGACCTCATTTTTCCCATACAGAGCCCTCACTCTCTCCCGTCGGCCGCCGCCGCCGCCGTGCCTCCCGGTCGCCGACACGCAGGCAGAGTCATAAATCAGACTAATGTAGGGGATTATTTTTAAATCTAATCAAACTGCTCTGCTGCCCGGTTGCTGCTAGACTGCTACTTCTTCGCCTGATCCAGAGCTAACCCCAAAATCAGTTTTGTCTGTCTAACTCGCCTAAGACCTCCTTCCGATGATACGATCCGCGCCTGGCGATCCAAGGAACGCATTGCAGCAAACCGTCGTCGTCGCCGCCGCCGTCGTAGTCGCCAGACTTTTTGCTCCCGCGGGGATAGACGCAGTCAGTCACACAACACCAACACTTGCAATCACACCAAAATACCATGTGATTCACTCCATAGGCTCGCAGAGGCAAGACCCAACACAACCATACAGAAACGGAGAACGAGCACTAAGAGTCCGAACAATAAACCCCTTTCTTACATACATACAGTTGCGGAATTTGACTTCCCCGAGACAGACAGACCGACCGACTCTGCCCAAGGCCTCCCCACCAAAGAATAATAACAACGCGCCGAATGAGCACACTCGGAACATGCCCCACAATATGATCAAATAAATACCCACACAAAGCGGGCAGCTGAAGCAGGAAGCAACAGGTTAAGTGCTTCGAGCGAGCGAACCGGAAACTTCCCAAACTGACATCCAGTCACTTTTATCAAAAAATTAAAGATCGATACCAATTTCAACCAATTTAGAGTGTTACCTTTCCCAATATCTTACCTTTTTACATACTACAAAAAAAGAAAACAAGGTTCCAGTTTCTGGACATACAAGAGGCAAAAACAAAACCACAAAGGGAGAGAAATTAAGGGGAAATTTAAATTTAATTGTCATATACAGTCGGACGCTGGTATGTAGAGCACACTCTACTCTAAACAGTAGAGTGCGCGCGCGGAGAGACCCTCCCAAGCGACGCAAAAGAGAGCCCAGCCAAAGTTTATAGGTCACCGAATGCCGTCGACCGTGAGAACGGCGTGCCCACTTCAGCGAGCATAAAACACACACACACACAGTATATACCCCTTTATTTTATACAGTTACGATGGACTCTGAAATATCGCAAGAGGCCATCTTTTTCCCTCCGTTGTAGGTGGATGGACCCAGTTAGCGTATACAGTACACAGCACACCCCACGAAAGCATAGCACTCCAAACGGAAGACGACCACGACCACGACGGGCCCGCTTTATCTTCAACGAAACATCTTGCCCAATTATTATCCATCAATCTCGAAATCGTGCCCGCGTGGCGCGCGCGGGTATAGAGGGGGGAGAGCCTCCTCCACCACCACCACCGCGCGAGAACGCCGAGGCTGACCAAAAGTCAAATACACCCAGAAAGCACTTATAGCCCCTCCATCTTACTTTTACCATCCATCCATCCGTTCATGAGAAGAGTGAGACGGAGGAGGGGGGATGGAGAGGGGGGAGAGATAGCGAGACGACATCCTCTCCCCCAGTAGCGCAAAACCAACCCGTCGTCTGTCCGTCCATCCATGCATCCAGCGGAAACACCGGCACCCATCCGTGACGAAACTGACATCTTTTAACAGACCGCACGCAGACAGACACACACACACACAAACACACGAAAATAGAGAGAGAAGATATAATAAAAAAAAATTCACGATAGAGCTGCGCGACGTTGCTGTTGCTGCTGCCACTGCCACACCCAAATCGCAGTTTGACCTACTGCCAAGTATGTTGGCAGCTGTGCGCTCAGTCCAGGCAGCAGTCGCCGGAATCTCTTCACATTTATACACAGTATACAACCTTATCACATTAGACTGATCTAGATCTACCAAGAAGTAGTGGGGGTAGTGCAGGCAAAATTAGCCTCCCACACAGGCAGGAAGCATGTTGGGAACTTTTACGAAACTGAGCATCCTTTCGGTGACTGGCAGACAGACAGACGGACTGACTTGACTGGCAGACATCTTGTGAAATCACAAGGCGAAAACGTCGACCCACGGAATGCGCTGCCTTGCCTTCGTAAGCAGTGGCCACAAGCTAGCAAACGTCAAAACCCAACACAAACGCACACATCTATATATATGACTCATATTAGGATCAAATATGTTTCCTTAAAAGAGTTTCGGTGCCAATCAAAGACACCGGCTGTGACGTCTGT
>LRSR01005564.1:0-36967 GCA_001579985.1 Hypsibius dujardini | reverse complement strand
TGCGTGGTCATACGGTGCTTTGTTCCACGTCGTATGCACATAGAACCCTCTCAGTTCCGATCAAAAGTGTTCCTTCTCCTATTATTACAAGTTTGACTGCACAATCATTCAATTACACTTATAGCGAGAGTGCGGCTTCGAGTTTTCGAAAGGTCCGCGACTACTATCGAAAACAATGAAATGCAAAATATTTTTTAAAATCAGGCACAAAGCGAGTTTTGCTCAGAATTTACATGTGCTAATTACTGCACTGGGCAGCAAGCGGAGCAAGGGATCGGGGGCGCCTTGACCACAGTGGAAACATAAACGTCATTGAATGAAAATGAGAAACTCTGTTTCAGCAATGAGGCTATTCTTTCAAGGCGGTGAATACCATTGTTTCCAAAACAATGAGTAAACACCGTTGTATCATTAAAAGTTTTTTAAAAATTATCTTGCCCATTGCATACATTCCTCAGTTGAAGATAGCAAATCTTGTTCTTGTGACATACAGTACTCACTAGTCAGTACTGAAATATATTTATCACGCGTTCTTCGAATTAATCAAAGTACACACACACTCAAGACTTTGCCTAGTCCGAATTAGCCGCCACTTATTCGAACGGGGCTGAAGCAATGCACATAGGTCAGTACGAAGAAAGGGTGGCTAATTTCGACCGGACATAATTTTGGCCGTGTGTTAAACGAAAGCTACAAGATAATTACTGGCGAGTTTTGGATTTATGGACTGATTAATTGATTAGACCGTTGGCAGCTGACCACGCCCGAAGTCAATTTGGGCGATGTTTTTCTTCCTCAGGTGGGACCGTAACTTCCGATCTGCCAGTGCCAGAGTACTTCTGCTACTTTTACAATAATCTGAGATACAGTTGCAAAACGAAATGCGAAGCTAGTGGCGGGGAGACAGTGCTCAAATACTTCACCAGCACCTCTAGAGGGAATTTTCGCGGCGTGAAACAATTCTACGACATGGACTGCAAGGCAGATCTTCAACTTTCTTCCGAAAAGCGTTGGGAAATTGGTTCTAACTGTAAGGGAATTGAACGAACATCTTGCACAAGTACATGAATTGGAACCAATTACCAAAATTCAAATATTGAACGATAACATAATTGTAGCGCTGCTGAGGACACAAGTGGACACAAGTTTAGACGTTGAAATCTTGGCTACCTGTGCCTTCTACAAGAGCATGGACTTTAAATGCAGCGGAGTAACTGACTGTCAGAAATCGAATAACGAGAACCGGTGTGGCAGCACGGAGCTCTGGTCTGGTTCCTACTCGGGCTCACCTAACGAAAGTACAACTTCGGTTATTCAAAATACTGCTGCTTGCCTTCTGTTTACAAGTCGACTAATCAAATGTATTAAAATTTTAGAGCTCAAGCGGAACGGCACGATAGTAAAAACCCGGTCACCAAACCCTTGGTGACTCCATCTAGACACTCGTTTTTACCGCGATATCTCCGAACACAAACTCCCTGATGCCCCATCGTTGAAGTATTCGTTCGAACTTATGGGTCTACATGTCTCCCCAATTTAGGTCCTCTTGGACCTCTTCCTCATTATCACATATTTTTTTTTATCATTATTATGGTGGTCTATCTACAGCTCCACCCGCTTAACGCTCCGACGATGCTGAACGCGTCAGGGGTTATTTAGATTATTTAGTCTTGACAGAGGTCGAAAACCGAAACAGCACCAACAAGATCATAGTTGCAAAGTGAAAGTGTGCTCAAATTATCTGGGAGTAGCATTAGCCACTGAAAGATGCAAAATAATTTATGTTAAAGACCGGTAATCAAACGCGAATATCGCCCATTGTAGAGCTGCTTGGCAATGCAAAATTTCCTCACCTCGTCGTCGATGAGTGGTCGTTACACTCTTCGCTACAGTGCAAACGAGTGTATGAGCCTTTGCTTGCACCAGTATACAGAGTGGATAAATGTCGGATTCCGCCGTGGTGCATTGTTTGCAGTACAGAAACGGCACTGCTTCAGCCAAATTGACAGTCAATATTCTTGGACCTGCACATTTGAATCTCCGTTGGGCATCGATAATCGGAATTCATTCGATTATACTATGTAGTACATGCATAGTACACGAGTATAATGCAATGACCGTACAGCCAGACATCATTTGCAAAGTTCATCCAGGCATAGACGCAGAGGGGCAAGTCTTGACACTAGAGACAGCACGGTCATCAAGTTATGCTGTAAAAAACCAGTGTCGACGAAGTGTGTCAAAAAAGTTCTAGGAACGAGCAGGCAAAATGTTGACCGTACACGTTAATGCCAGGGCCTGTGATTGGTTTATTCCAACTTTTCGATTGTTGACAGCTCGGTTGCCTTACCACATAATCAAGTGCGATCAGCTAATTTCCAAAATTCAATGATCGATTTCATTTGGCAGCTCCGGCTGTTCAAACACGTTCATCAATTTTTTTTATACAATTTGTTAATTGATGGCAAACGTTGACGACCGCAATGCCTCTGCTGATTGTGACGAATCAGCAAACCCACTGTCACTTTGTGTGAATTCGCAGCAAAAACTGCTCGAGGTATTGGGTGTAGTTGCCGTTGGCTTTATCTTAAGATGTGTGGTCAACCTGCACAAGAACTATACCATCCACGCATCACTCTTTGATCTCACGCGACAACACAAGTTGCTTCTTGAGACCGGCCCACTGATTCGAGGTATAATGATTTTTTCTCATCCATACAAGCAAGATAAACTAAAATATAGTAATCATGTTGTCCAAGGGGCAAGCCTTGTGGCCTTGGCCGTACCTTGTCTGTAAGCCAGGCTGTCATTCAACTTCAAATGTGATCCTCTTTCCAGGCAGGATAAAGATTCACGTTCAGATTCCGGTAATATCAGAGCTCATTTGCGCCTCTTAGAGTCACAGCACGTTTTGTCCATTTATTTTCTCTTATGCCTGAAATTTCTTAGTAATGTTATTTTCAGCCTACGTTCGTATTATTATTATTTTGTTATTACAACTATGATGGGCGTCATTTCTGTATTGATGCTTGCTTGATGTAGTTTGCATTGCAACACGCACCCTTGTTTTCTCCGTTCACAGTACGAAGGGATGCATCGCAATATTCTGGGTGTGACAAGCAAGGAACCATCCACGTGACTGTTGTTCTCTCAGTATGAAATGAAGAACCGAAACTCGGTATTCTGGTTGTTGAGACATTATATAAAGGTAATAGAGAGAACAATCAATGTCTGGCCCTGACCTTTGATTCAATGCAAATAATGTGAATAGGGGAGGGATGAACAAACGAGATGACAATCAAATAAATGGGATGTTTACAGACCGTACGGAGTATAACAGTAAAATAAATATTCTATTCTGTAATGAAAAAACAAACTAGGATGCGATTCCAGCATCCTTTGCCAGTCCAAAGAAAATTGAATTTCTGTCCTGGAGGAGCACTGAGGGCGCGTCGAATTCTTTTATCCGTCCTTGGTCGAGGACCATTATTCTACACGACAAACAATAATGAAAGATTTGATGGCAGCACTTTCAACCTAAAAGAGATAGGATGCGAAGAGACACTCACCGAGTGCTGTCCATGATAGTATTAAGGCGATGTGCGATGGTGAGGATGGTGCAATCAGAGAACTTCTCCCGGATAGTTGCCTGAATCAGATCGTCAGTTTCTAGATCAATGGCCGCCGTGGCCTCGTCCAGAACGAGGATCTTCGTTTTGCGTAAGAGAGCCCGGGCCAATCAAATTAGTTGTCGCTGTCCCACACTGAAAAAATTAAAATATTTATGATATAAACTAATTAAATTCATCACCCGTTTTGGAGTTTTTCACTTAATTATTATATTAATTTTTACTGAACACTGTCGCATTCTAAGCCTTTAAAAATACATTTTGCGAGCCTTTTGTGTTCATTTTTATTTTTTATTAACGAAAAATAGCAATTAAAAATTGGTACGATGGACAATGAATGATACTCACCTTAAATTCTCTCCACCTTCAGCGACAGAGTGCTCCAAACCGTCCGGCAAGGAACTGACAGAACTCTTTAAGTGAGCGTTTTCCAAAGCAAGCCAGACTTCCTCGTTTGAGTAAAACTTGAACGAGTCCAGATTTAATTCCAGCGTCCCACTGAAAAGCACTGGATCCTTAGACCAGGAAAAAACAATAGTTTACCGTAAACAGTGCACTCATTAATCGAATGAAACACACGTTTGAGGCTACTGGCAAGAGACATGTACTTGAGGTATGATTGTGATCCTTGATCGCACGTCATGAAGTCCCATGCTACTGATTTTGATCAGTCAATCACAATCAATCCGCCTGCTGCTTCAATGATTTGGAAAAAAACCAGAGTGAGTGAGGACTTTCCCGCTCCCGTTCTTCCGACTATGCCAATCTGTTAGAAAAAAATGAAATCACGTTATTGCACTGTTTTGCAAGTAATTTTTATGCCCATTTAACCTTTATTGTGGGGGAATTTATTGCCTCTAATTTTTGTAGATTTGTTTACAAGAGTTGTATTTTTTGTGTTCACAGACTATTTTTGTTTTCTTCTGCGCGGTAAATGACATTGTCGCAGTCTTTGTCTTCATTAATTGAGTACCTTTTCGCCAGTTCCAATGTCAGCTATGACACCTTTGAGACCAGCTCTAATTCCGGTCGGTATCTCGTCTGATAATTGTCAAACTTGATTTCTCTTTGTTGGGGTTAGTTTTCTCCGGACGGGATTCTGGTATAATCCAGTTTGCTTCCTGGGAACTTATAACTGATAAGACTGTAGAAATGACAAACAAAAATCGATTATCAATTATATCTTAATTAATAAGTCAAGTAAAACTACTAAAAAAACAGTTTTTATTACCATTATTATGGCAATAAATTTCAAGCACACTTAAGGTGTCAATATCTGTACTAAAACGGTTGATAATTCGACCGAGCCGAAAGGTATCGAAAAATATTATGGGAGTGCGGCAGATTTGTGCTGACGTGTTTTGGTGAGGTTTCCGGCTGGTTCGAATTTGGTTATACACGGCAACGAGCATCGAAAAATATATTAGACCGACGACGGGCGGACGAGCGGGTGGACGGATGGGCGGACGGACGGACGCACTGAGGTTTATAACGGACAGATAAATATAAGCTTTGGATTATGCTAATGATATCAAATGAATACCAAGCAAACGCGGCGATGACAACCCTCCATTACGCCATTAAAATATAACAGTACTACTGCTCCCTACTGTAGTTAATAGGGTTTGTCACGCGGGAAACGCGGGAAAATTGCATTACGGTGCATGGAGGGTGCCCAGAAGCACTTCCGTTTCTCTACACGCAGAGGTTTGATGATGCCGGATCAAGTTGAAAGTAGCAAATGGGTGGCTTGATGATGATCGAGCCTTTGACAAATTGCGAACTATGGTAGAGAAATAATGTGTGAGATGTGAATACTCTGGTTCAGAACAGCTTGAAAAACTTGAAGTTATTGTGAGATGGGCAGCTTATTCCAGAATTGGCTGCCATTTCGGAGAAAAAGATCTCAAATTAGTGTTAAAGCTGCTCTCCTTCTTGCGGCAATTTTTCGCTATTGCAGCGACTACATTCACTTCACTTACATCATAGTAAAAGCTTTAATTCTCGTAGCGAGCGCAAGGAATAAAATATTATCAATTTAGTCCACATTATTTCTACTTCTAAGAAGCAATTGACAAACGGTTCCCCGCGGAAGCAACAAAATTTATATGGAACCGACGAAAGCTGTTTGTATTATCTTATCGGTTTTTCAGGGACGGCATACTGCCCCGTTACTCCGATATAAAGCCCAGGTCCCTTTCGCCTCGTCGGACATGTCTCTAGTAGTCTTCTGGGTGAGACGTTGCTCACAGGTCATAACCCGCACAACATTTTTTAATTCTTAGTTTGCTGTACTCGCACCTTATTCTCTGAAGGGTTTGGTCCAACCGATTGCTAAAGACAGCAAGCAGGGTTAGTTACACTGAAATTCATGCCGTTTTTCTAAGTATTTTCATTCCTTCAAAGTTTACTGCAATGCAAAAAGTGCACGCTCTCGGCCTTAGCGAGGCTCACGAGGTTTTTCATTCTCTCTTCCGGCAAAAGTTAAATCTGATTGAAAAGAGATCACAATTACTTCTGGCCTTTGTTGGCTGCAACAACTACTGTACTGCCGCCACCACTTGGTGCTGCTTTTTAGACCCACCCGTACATTATGACCGCACACAGTGCTTCACTGCAGTCATAATATACGGTGGATTTAAAACGCAGCACCAAATGATCGCGACAGTACAGTACACCCATACCCGTTTTTCACAACACCATTTTCAAACAGAACAAAAATCAATTTCAAAATCAGATATCTCTGATAAAAAATATTCTTACAAATGCCTTTTGTTCCGGATCATCTTAACAGTTGTGGGGTGTGATTAACTTATTATTACTGTCCTATGACTGTGACTCGTATGAGCCCCCCCCCCCCGACTTGAAATTTTTTTAAAAACTTCTTATCAGAGTTTGTGATGTGCTGGGGACCAATATACGCATCCTGTTAATAAATAGGAATGGAAGGTTCAAAATATTCGAGAATTGTCCAAAGTCGATCGAAAAACTAACGTTTTATAAAATGTTTTGAAATTCAGGGAGACATAGAAATTAGACCCCCATACCCCGATAAGTTCCAAAATTATCAGGACCAATAGGCTGATTTTTGGATTCAATATTGAAAAAAATTCCTTTTGCCCCTCTGCTTACCCCTTGGCCCTGTCATGAGGGATTATGGTTCCAACTAGTAAAGATCCTAAACCAGCCCCTATGTTTAGGCGTAAGGCAAACTTTTTATATCGTGCGCCTATAGTTGTAGGCTGAAGTAGTGATATGCCATCATCAATTACGGAATCGGAAATGGAAGTCACTTTCGATGCAATAAGAAAACAGGTTTTAGTTTTGGCCAAGGGCAGTTTATTTTTTATGCTTATTGTTTCACCACATATATACTCTTCTATGTGTGTGACAGGAGTCCTTGAAGCTGGCATTATCTGTCTGCGCGTATTCTTCGCTCAAGTGACTTTAATCAAAATGTACAAGAATGATCGAGCTCGAATATGGTTTACAGTTATCTTACATTATGCGATTCTAAATGACAGAGAAGCAGCGCCAGTGTCTGGTAAGTAATACCGAAAGCATTGACATTTTTGTGCACGCCTCCCACACTGTTCATTATGTGTGATTTTATGGAAAAGTACTATAAATTTGACAACAAAATCAAACTATGCAGACTCAACGATTGAATCCAGCTCACAACTGCTGAACACAAATTTATTCCAAGGAGATATTATAGGGCTGGAACGGGATGGCAGTCCGGAATCAAACGGCTTGATGGTAAAGAGATAAAATTCCCATCTCACTCATTAGTGGCAGGACTTCTTTATATAATTTCAGTTTCCATATTTGACTGTTTACAGGCGAAGAATGGCATCGCTGATGATGCCTCTCGGTGGCCAAAAGATGCGAACAACAGCACGGTTTCTATCCCTTACGTCATCTCACCAGCATTTCGTTAGTTTAACGAGACATACCATTCGCGCAACGTATTGCTGGGCATGTATAAATTAACATTTACTCATGTGTGTGATAGAACCGGAATCTATAAAAATCATCCGGAATGCAATGAAAGCATTCGCCGACGTTACCTGTATCCGATTCACTCCGCGCACAACACAACCAAACTACCTAAAAATAAGAGAAACCCCACGGTAAGTTTTGATTCTAAATACCACGGCAAATACAATACTGTACAAGTGCTAATGTTATGCACAATCTAACTTTCAGTGAATGCGCCTCATATGTCGGCCGAATAAGTGGAGAACAAGTTGTGAAACTCTCATGTAGGGACTAAGCTTTATAATCGTGAAAGCGGCAATTAGAGAGCAGGCGCAACGGGATTTTTACGTGGAAAGTAGGATGTGGGAAGTGGAACATTTTCTACCTGCCACACATAGCGGACGTAATACGAGGCACATAAGTGGAAGTTTTACGTTAATTGATTTTTGTTTACGATTTTTAAATGAAAGATTTTCGAATATTCTCAAACCAGAACGAACAACATATTCATAGTTCAATCAGCAATACAGTGCAAATATGATAATTAAATCCTTCTAAAATGGTATGAACTATGGTGTGGTCTTCTTCCAATTAAAAGAACGTTTCTAATGCCTGAGAAATGTTTTGTAAATAAGCTATCAAAAATCATAAAATTCTTGCTAAAAGAAACGCTTATACATATCGTGTAATATAATAAAAAAAAATTGCAAATACCGAAATTACAACCGTAAGCTGCAATTAGTCAGAAAATTTCTTCCAGTTTTGGGGCCAAACCAAAGCCGCATTTTTGCCTTTTATCCCTCGAAGATCAATGTTTTCAGGCATAGAATTGATTTTCCTAAACATAGTCACCGTAGGAGGCAACGTTTAAAGCTGTTTTTTATTTTAAAGAAACTCTAAATAGTTTTGAGGAAAAACAATTTCCACAGGTGCGACTTAAGCTCTTGAGCACCACGTAACAGATATTAGCGAACCGGAAGGGACTTGCTGTTCAACCGGTTCAGTCCGACTTGCCACTTTCCACCTCCGGCTTTGAAGTTGTGCCTGCTTTCTATTACCGCTACATGTGGCTCGTGAGCCATGATTCTCTTTAATTTCGTTGACAGTGGCGTGTCTGCAGAAAATGGGCCTGATCGAGCATGAGTTGATGCACACACTGGGTAAATGCTACAATGCTTCTCAAATATCACCAAACTAGCATTGCCCGAATTGTATTTCTACAGGATTTTATCACGAACAAGCTCGTGGGGACCGTGATCAATACGTGGACATTAACTTTGCAAATATTGTCGCGAGTACGTCTGGCTTATCCACAAATGTTTTGTACTAACTTAGGGCATTATTCAAAAGCCAAATCTGGAATCACTTAAAACAGTATTGTAATGGAAACATTTTTTTAATGAATATAATTTTATATGTCGCTAAATTCAGAAAAGGTTTTTTTTTTTAAATAGTAGTAGAACAGCCAAAAAAAGAAAAGAAAATTCAACAATCGGACTTTTGATATAAAAAACTGTATTAAAAAAGAGGACTTTTTATTAAAAGGCCCCTTGTTGATTTTCGTTTTGGTCTTTTGGCTGGACACTTACGGTAACCAAGGAATCAAGAGATGATAAAAGCAGTGGCATACTGTGGCCAAAAATGGCTCAAACTCTGACCATCAACTCTGAAACATTTGATTTATTTAGGCTTATACTTTTTTACTATTATACTATTCTTATTCATATTTGGCAGGATAATTGCAGAGTCTGTTTCTTTTAGCTGATATGGTACAGTTCGCAAAATTCAGTAACAGCATGACATTCGGTCAGGAATACGATTTTGCGTCGGTGATGCATTTTGGAAAGTATGATTTTGCCATTGACAAAACCGTATGGACGATTCGGCCGAAGAAAACGTATGACTCCAACTTCATTGGTCAACGCGTGGGACTGAGCCCAACCGACATCAGGAAGATCAATCTCATGTACAACTGCGAGGACATCGATCCGGACAGCAAACTAGAGACCATATCAACGCCTACAACAGTGGCCAGGATTTCGAAGGCATCAGACGGCAAAGAAAGGCTATGCTTCAGCGAGAGCTATTTTGGGCAGTGTGACGGAGACGATGAAGCTTGTGTCCAGTCGTGCAAAGATGATAAACTAAGCGGTGGAAAATGTGGAGCATTTAAGAGTTCCAGAGTGTGTTACTGCGAAGGATGTCATCAAGGCGTAACAGGTACTGTTAGAGTGTAGTTTAAACTCAATTTAACACACTAGTGGCTAAAATTGGTCCTTACAGTTCGGAACCAGACCCCTGCTCTTGTGAGGCCGAAACAAAACAAAGAAGAGCTATGCATCAGCGAGAGCTATTTCGGACAATGTGACGGAAACAATGAAGCTTGTGTCCAGTCGTGCAACGATGATAAACTAAGCGGTGGAAAGTGTGGAGCATTTAAGAGTTCCAGAGTGTGTTACTGCGAAGGATGTCATCAAGGCGTAACACTCTAACAATAATATGAGAGGCATGCCACTTATGTGCTCTCGCAGTTTAAAAGGAGGTAGAAAACTTACTGGTAAAAAGGCAAAATTTACTCTCCGGGTGTAAGAAATTTCAAAAAAATACACTTTTTACTTTAACGCAGGTATAAAAACACCCAAGAAATGTCCTGCCTGATGTAATTGCCTTTCGGTTCAGGAGTTTTCCATTCTTTTCTTGGTTTTTTTCGTGCTGGGTAAGAGGACTTGTTGGGCGTGGTCCAACATTAGAAGTTAAAATCTGACTGAGAAGGAATTCCAAATACTTCTGCACTTTGTTGGCTGCAAAAATAACTACACCCATGCCCGTTTTTCATAACACCATTTTTAGACAGAACAGAAATCAATTTCAAAATCAGATCTCTGATAAAAAATGTTGTTACAAATGCCTCTTGTTTCGGATCATCTTAACAGTTGTGGGGTGGGGTTAACTTAATACTACTGTCGTGCGACTATGATTTATAGGCTTCCCCCCCCCCCCGAACTGAAATTTTTTCAAAAACTTCCTATCAAAGTTTGTGATGTGCTGGGGACCAATATGCGCACTCTGTTAGTAACTAGGAATGGAAGATTCAAAATAATCGAGAATTGTCCAAATTCGATCGAAAAACTAACGTTTTTCAAAATGTTTTGATAAGAAAGCATTGATATTTTTGTGCACGCCTCCCACACTGTTCATTACGTGTGATTTTATGGAAAAGTACTATAAATTTGACAACAAAATCAAACCATGCAGACTCAACGATTGAAACCAGCTCACAACTGCTGAACACAGATTTATTCCAAGGAGATATTATGGGGCTGGAACGGGATGGCAGTCCGGAATCAAACGGCTTGATGGTAAAGAGATAAAATTCCCATCTCACTCATTAGTGGCAGGACTTCTTTATATAATTTCAGTTTCCATATTTGACTGGTTACAGGCGAAGAATGGCATCGCTGATGATGCCTCTCGGTGGCCAAAAGATGCGAAAAACAGCACGGTTTCTATCCCTTACGTCATCTCACCAGCATTTCGTTAGTTTAACGAGACATACCATTCGCGCAACGTATTGCTGAGCATGTATAAATTAACAATTACTCTTGTGTGTGATAGAACTGGAATCTATTAAATCATCCGCAATGCAATGAAAGCATTCGCCGACGATACCTGTATCCGATTCACTCCGCGTACAACACAACAAAACTACCTAAGCATAAGAGCACCTCCACTGTAAGTTTTGATTTTAACTACAAGGCAAATACAATACTGTACAAGTACTGCTGTTATGCGTATTCTTACTTTCATTGGATGCTCCTCGTATATCGGCCGAAGGGGTGGAGAACAAATTGTGCAGCTCTCAAATAGGGATTAAGCTTTGTAACCGTGAAAGCGGCAATTAGAGAGCAGGCACAACTGAATTTTTACGTGGGAAGTGGAAATTTGGAGAATTTTCCACCTGCCACACGCAGCGGACCGTGATACGAAGCAGACAAGTGGGAAGTGTTACGTCGATTGATTTTTGTTTACGATTTTTAAATGAAAGATTTCTGAACATTCTCAAACAAGAACCGAGTACATATTCGGAGTTCGATCAGCAATATAGTGCAAGTATAATAATTGAATTTTTTTTAAATGGTATGGACTACGGTGGGATCTTCTTCCAGTTAGACCAATGTTTCTAATGCCTGAGAAATGTTTTGTAAGTAAGCTTCTAAATTCATGATATTCTTGCTAAAACAAACGATTATATATATCGTATAAAATAATAAACAAGATTTGTAAATACCGAAAATACAGCCGTAAGCTGGAATTGATTGGAAAAATTCTTCTAGTTTTGGGGTCAAACCAAATCCGCATTGTTGCTTTTTATCTCATGAAGATTAATTTTTTCAAGCATAGAAGTAATATTCCTAGACAGAATCACCATAGGAGGCAACGTTTTAAGTTGTTTTTGTATTAAAAAAACTGATGCAGTTTTAAGCAAAAAACATTTCTACAGGTGTAACTTAAGCTCTTAAACGCCACATAGCAGATGTATTAACAGACCGGAAGGGACTTGCTGTTCAACCGGTTCGGTCCTACTTGCCACTTTCCACCTCCGACTTCTAAAGTTGTGCCTCCTTTCTATTACCGTCTATTTCTATTATGTGGCTCGTGAACCATGATTCCCTTTAATTTCATTGGCAGTGGCGTGTCTGCGGCCTTTCGGCCTGATCGAGCATCAATTGATGCACGCCCTAGGTATAATGTTACAATGCGTCTCAAATATCACTAAACTAGCATTACCTGAGTTGCAATTCTACAGGATTTTATCACGAACAAGCTCGTGGGGACCGTGACCATTACGTGGAGATTAATTACGCAAATATTGCCGAGATTAAGTCTGGCTTATCCACAAATGTAACGTTCTAGATTAGGGCATTATTCAACAACCAAATTTGGAATCACTTAAAACAATATTTTCATTGAAACCTATTTTTGTAATGAATATAAATATTTTATGTGTCGCTAGATTCAGGTACAGTTTTGTTTTTTCAAATTTAAAATCGGAGACCATTTTCTTTGATTTTCACTATGAAAAAATATTTTGAGAAGTAACCTAAATATGTCATTTTTCTACATTTACTCACTCAAAATTCAGTTTTGAGTCGCCTGGCATCATCAGCCACATATTTTCAGGTGTCATTGTGCGGAGCTAAAAGCGAAATTTCGAAAGTTTCAGTGCCATTGTTGGTCCTGTTTGGAAAATACCAGAACTTTGCCCCCATCCTCGAAAAATACTTAGCGGATGCCAAGCGACTCCAAATTGAATTTTGAGTGGGCAAATATGTAAAATGGTTTTTAATATATTTCTAAAAATCATCGTTTTAATAGTGATCATAAAAAAAGGAGTCTTCTACTGTGTTTTCGGAAAATACCATTTCAACGCCTACAACAGTGGCCAGGATTTCAAAAACAACAAACAATTCTGAGACCAACATATTCACGCATGCTTTAGCAGCAACAACAAATCTGCAACAATCTTCCATCAAAAATTTTAACCTTTCAAACACTATTAACCTGGCCGTCACATCAAAACGACAGCGCGATCGAGCTTTGGAGCAGATTGCAGGAATCTGGCAGACTGCCCTGCAGCCTAATGTCAGTAAAATTCACATTTCAACTCTTCAGGACAACTCTGGCTTCCCGAATCTACGGACACCTGACGGTCAACCAATTCGTACCGTGACATACCTTTTGCAAGGAACGAGCTCTGCTCCCGTTGACTAGAACCTGGCTTTTCAGCAATTCCGGCAGTTGCTTCCGGCGGCCCGTATTGCTTCTCTCATGGCTGCCAATCCCGACATGACAACCCCTTGACCTTTGACCTACCGAAAACACCTGCCTTATCAGTTGTGTCGATGTCGACAAACAACTTGATTGAGATTACTTAGTCTCAACAGAAGTCGGAAACCGAAACAGCACCGACAATGTCACAGTCGCAAAGTGAAAGTGTGCCCAGAATTATCTGGGAATAGCATTAAACACGGAAAGATATTGCAAAGGCGGAAGCATTGCAAGTAACTCCTAAACCGTTTGCAAACAAAATTTATGTTAAAGACCGGTTTATCGAACGCGAATATTGCCTGTTGTAAAGCTGCTTGATAGTGTAAAACTTCCATACCTTTTCGTCGGTGGGTGGTCGCTACGCTATTTTATGAACCACTCTCACTAGTCGCAACACACCAAAGTCGAGACAATACATCGGAAATGACTATGTGGGCCAAACACAGCCGCTTGCTCGCATCATTCAGCTGAATGAAAGTCCCCACAAAGTCTATCCCAGTAGCAGTTCCCAGCCGTCAAACCGTCTTGCCCCAATCCTTGACCAGCACCACGTCTCCGCTGAGGCGAATGATAAGCCGTACCGGCGGATTGTACATGTTGTACGAGGCGGTTGACCACAGGGCAGTCAGTTGACCGTTTCCACTCACACTATACAACACTAAATTGCCGTCGCTCTGCATGATCAATTTGGTCTTTCGGCCCGGAGATCACCGTGCCTGCCCTCGCTTCAACTCTTCCCCAGGTGAAAACGGTGATCATTTATCCGGGTAATTGGTCGTACTATCAAGCATGCTTTTGTGCATGAAGTCTGCCGGAAGGACGGTCCCAAGTAATAATATTTCTCGTATGGGAACAAAGCCAAAAAGCTAACAATTCCATACCGATTCGAAATCATACGGTTCTCCAAATGCAGTCGAGTTGTAAATGTCGAACTGACTCTTATCATCTAAGAAGCGGAGAATATTAATTCTCCATATTCGTAGCCTGAATCACATGTCTATTCGAGGCTGTTTCTGTTCGGCAAAAAAACTCATCATGAAGCCCACTGTCAGGGCTGATATTGCTCCAGTTAACGTCGACATACTCCTCCCGATCTATTCTTAATTATTCGTAGAAAAATCCTGCAAATGCTCAAGTCAATCGCGATCGCTGCTTTCAGAACTCTGATTGCTTTTCAGAGATCACAAATCTAAGTTCATGCCAAGAGCACGCATTATTTTATGCTTGAGCGGTCCCGCTTGTTTCATGTTCTTCATACATGAAACAGTCTAGAAATCACCACAAAGAGTATTTTTTAATTATAATTAGGAATTGCATTATGTCTCTACGGCTGCTGTGAGCCACTAACGAAAGTACTTACTCGAAATGCTGAGGGCAACAACTTGACCAGTCTTGTTATTACGTGGGGGCTGCTTCCCAACAATGGAATAACATCTGCAAAGAAGTGTACGCATGGATCTTCTTACATTCGACGGGAGTAGGTAGATCTCTTAGGGTGCGTCTCAAATCTGTATCAAAACCCGTAACGTAACCGTAACGGTGTCTCAGATTTGCCGTTTTGGCAAACCGTACCTCGAGATACGGTTTTCCGAACCAAAAAGATGTGAGACACCGGTATGGTTCGAAACCTTTTCTGTCTCAAATTCGTATCGTACCGTACCATACCGCGGTTTTGCCATAACCATAACTCGAATCTTACCCGTGTCTCAAATTATTACGGTTCGAACTAAATTCGTTTTGCGTTACGTCACTTTTCCTTTGTTTCTGGCTGTATCTCCGTAACCACCTATGGGAGGTGGTTTTTGGGGTATCTCGTTGATCAACCCCGACAGTCGATTGCTTCCTCCAAAATTTTTAGTTTAAATTGTTCGCGAAGATAAATGTAGTTATAACAATTTTTACGCTTGCTTTAAGAAAAATGAACAAAGGCGTCGAAATTAATCATTCGCGATGAGATGTTTTTCGACGAGTTGATTCGTTTGTTCTTGATTGTGTGCTAAAACATCCATTTCCCGAAAGCGGTGAATTCCTGCCCGAAAACATGATCAATTGCACAATGGACTGGAGACGCAACTAAATAGGGTGACTGAACTAATCCTCTGCTATTTCATGAAAGAAGTTAGCTCTCTAAAATTTCCGAAGCCTCGCACTGTAGGGGAGAAAACAAACCAGATCTCCCTGAAGTCGGTCCAGTCAATTGGTCGCTTGATTAGTGGATTGACACTAATCAGCTGATACGTTGCTCCGGTTGATTGGTTGATTGATTGGTGGATTGACACTAATCAGCTGATGCGTTGCTCCGGTTGATTGGTTGATTGATTGGACACTAATTTTAAAAACGATGTGAAACGCGAACCGCAGAAATCTGAGACGCCGTTATACCGAACCGCTCCACTGAACCGTACCGAACTAGTCCAAAACGAATCTTTTTTGAAACCGTACCGTACTATCACCGTTCGAAATACCGTTCGAAACATTGAGTGTCTCAAATCCGAACCGGTGAAACGGTACGGTACAGTTATGGTTCGTTATGGTACAGTTACGAATTTGAGACGCACCCTTACTGTTTGGGAACGGTAAATATTTGGATATACTGCGTCTCCGTTGTGCGCTGCACGAACTTGAGACAGGTCGCTTTTTCAAACACGTTTATCGCGTCTAAGACCAGCTGCATTTTGTCCTTTTCCGTAGTTTCTGTAACAATCATCCAAAATTTATCTTAATTTAATTAAAATTTATAAATAATTATGTATAGTCACTGGTTGATTAGTTGAATGTGTTCAACTAACCCCCTGCCCCACCCCTTTTGCCCATCGCTCGGACCCTTCATTCAATTTTTTCTTGTCGCTTACTGTATGCTGATCCTAAGCCGTCTCTATTAGGTCATAATCGTATCATTTTAAATGATTTTTAATGATTTAGTAAAGTACAAGTACTATTACACTATGTGTCCACACGGCCTGCCGTAGCGTGTTGCATTTGGTGCGCCGTGTGAAGCAGACACAGTATGCGAGGCCGTTTTTTAAATTTCTCCCGCCAGGCAGTATGCTCTTCATTCTTATTATAATTTTTAAATAATTTTTAAAATAATATGTTGGAAGTGCTCTATTTATGTTAAAAAATGTACGTTTGTTGAACGCCGGTAAGGGTGTAAAAACATAAAACAAAACTTTACGCCAGAGTAAATCAACCAATCAGCCGTTGAATCGTATGATAAATCCGTTAGGGAGATCTGGAAGCTCTCGATTTTGTTCCTGCCGATAGCAGACCTCGAGGGCCGCTGAAATATTTTTCTAAAATTTTCATATCAAGTCCATTATTTGCAAAAATAAATTTAGGGAAATTGGGTGTGATATCTCGTTCCAACCCCGCGTGAGACCATTCACGGTGGCAATTCCTGTGGTAGAAATGGTTTTGTTTTAAGCGCAAGAAACTATACAGAAGCCAAACTCATTGATTTCGGGGGGGGCTCAAAAGTAACGTCTGACTTTGATGTACAACTATAAAAGACAACCAGTCGAGCATGTTAACGGGCAGATAGTGTCGGCGAGCCAGCAAACAGGTTCCTTCTTTGGGCAATTTAAAAAATGCCGTACTGTTCATAAAATATTTACGTAGATGGAATATTAGCCGTACGTGTGACAGACTGTAAATGCCCGGCAGACGACATTTCATTTCCGTGCTTGTAAACACCCGGAACATCTGCATGTAAAAAGCAAAATTATTTTGGTAACGTCATTTCTCATTTCTCGAGCTCCTTTGGAAAGCTGCTATTAATTCCTCAGCTTGTGGATTGTAATTACACATCCACCATCATCCATCTTGAGGTTACAACCGACTGCGAATCATATCCCCGCCTCCCCCCCCCCGAAATTGAGACCACCCGACAATGAAATTAATATACATTTGCATCATTCTTGTAGCATGTGGCTGTACCGTCGTAAATTGCTATTACCCCTGGAATTGGAACCCATGGAATTGTAAGTTCTAAGACGCGAGTAAGCCCCAAAAATGCGAGTCCATTTTAAGGTACGTAATTTTTCTTTAGGGCAGTATAGACCATCACGCCATGTTGCAGTGGAAATCTATATTTTTCCTTCACTGAACGATTTCCTTGCTGTACGTAGGTGTTCAGTACACAATAATGAATCATTCGTTAACAGCATTCTAACAGAGACTCGTGTTCGAACAAAATCTTGCCATTCTAGTGGTGGCATGGGGACGGAACTTTTTCGAGCTGGAAGAACAACGTTCCTGACGGCGACAGAGAAGACACCACAACTACAGCCAGTAAGTTTTAGAAGTCATGCTAGGTAGGTTACATGAAAGCTAACGAACACAATAGCTTTAATATTCAAGCTCCGGTTGTGGTACAATCTCGAAGAGGTTTTAAGATTGCTCCAACTGCATTTTCAAAGGAACCACTGAGGTCCCAATTAGTTCCACACCCTTCCTGGACAAGAAGGTGGTGGTTGATTACTTCTGCTACTACTACACCGACTTGACGTACTACTGTAAAACGAAATGTGATTATAACGACGGGGAGAGAACGCTGGCCACCTCAACCATTGACACGCAGTTGAAGTATTACGACATGAACTGCACGGAGCAAGTTGAAATGAACCAAACTCGCTGGTCAGGTGGACCTCAATGTAATATGTCTAGCTATCTCCCCACTCGCTGGTTTGTTCGAGTACATAATGAAAATATTGTGGTTGCTTTCTTGCAGCCATTCTAAGCGGAAGATACATCGATACATCAAAGGAAAAAGACATCTTGGCGACTTGTGCTTTCTTTACGGGAAATGAGTTTGCGTGCGATGGAGTGTCGAGCTGTACCAGTTCCAACAACGAGAACCGATGTGGGAGTGCAGCACCGTGGAGTGGGTCATACATCGGCTCTCCTCAAACCGGTATTTGTTTATCAACTAGCGTGGAAGACTCATGGAAGACGTCACTAGGTTTAACGGCCTTGTTTCTTGCTAGGCTTTACGCTGAATGGAACCATCGTCAGGACGTTTAGCAATCCTACATGATAGAAGTAAATCTATTCGATCAATGACTGCGATGTGGTTTCACCATGGCAAAATATTTTAAGCTGTTCTACTATTTCTCGGTGAAATGATTTTGTTCAGATTGGGATATAGAATCAATTGTTTTGTTTTCATTAAACGTGGGAAAACGCGCGATAACCAATGATCAACGAATTAACTGCGTGCGCGTTGATTCGGATAGTTCTAAGAGTATTAATGGCCAGGCGGCTTTGGTAGAGCCTTCTCATGACCGGAACACACGTAGTGCTCACCGCATTAAAATCATCGAAGAGCTACCTTCAAATGAAAAACCGGCTTGATAATGCAAGCATCTCATACGGATATGCTTCATGAAATCAGCGGCGTCTGTCCCAAAACCTGTTCCAAGCGGTACGTCGTACAACTATTGTCACTCCTAGCTGAGAACGAATGAAGGGGAGAGTTTATTGTGTGCAGTGCACCGAAAACAATTGCTTGGCAACTTGTAAATTTTATGCGGCGAGCGTTTCGGCTTTTGTTTCGAAGAAATCTGCCACACGTGAGTGGAGTAAACACAAATACATACTAGCCAGGAAATATTTTAAGCAGTGCGGCAGTGTTTCGGTTATATTCTTTCAAATTCCGACGGCGTTATCTTCATTGTTTGATATATTAAAGCTAGTGGTTTGCAATTATGGTCAGCAGCAGAGCTGTGCCGCTAATTTAGCGGAGGGCTTTAGCGGCCGCTAAACCCGCTAAACCCGCTACGCTTAGCGGGATTAGCGTAGCGGTCAAGTACGTCAGCGTAGCGGTAGCGTAGCGGTGATTCCAATTAGCGGACGTAGCGGCAATGAAATTAGCGGTGCGGATTTAGCGGTCTGGTTGCGTTAAAAAGTAATAATTCAAATAACAGTACGCGTCACATGTGAGACTGATCAGCTTCGCAATAGCCCACCCATGTGACACGTCCAACTGGAAAAAGTGTTTTTGTGAATGTAAAAATAGCTAGACTTTTCAAAGCGCAATTTCGGGTGTTTAACGTTGGCGCGCGCATCGGTATTCACAGGGAGCCTGCTCAATGTTATGAGATTATTTCTTTCACCACTGTCTAGAGCTGCCAGAATAACAAAATGCTGCCTTTTTGAAAACCTTGCCGTAAAATGCAGAAAGTGTTCCCTGTTTTTTTACCGAAACTTAATATGTCTTTCACCAAGAGCCAAGAAAAAAATGAGAATGAAATCGTCATACTGGAGCCTGCTTCCCCAGCTTCGTCTACCACGTCAATCACGGCTCCACCGGAACATGGTCCCTCGAAAGTGCCGGCCGTCACGCCATCTCCATTCTCTGCACCGGTCGCAGCCGCCGCTGCTCTTTCAGCTACATCTGACACTACAGAAAAAACGTCCGACATTCCTGCGAAGGATTTCTTCACCGCATTTTTTTCGGCAGCGGGAACAACGAAGAAAAGGATCGCCAAATCAATTCGAACCAGCCTCCATCATTCCGGTCTGTGCAAGCTGTGCCCAACAGAGAGTCAGAAAAGAATTCAACAGTCAGATTCTTACTTCAACTTCAAGCAACATATCATCGCCATTCATCCACTGCGACCGGTAAATCACGTTCCGTGCTACGAGCAATTTTTATTTTCATTTTACCAATAATTGCGGTGATTGATTGATTACTTGCTACAAACAATTTCAACACCTATGGTAGGTGATAAATTGATTGATTACTTGCTACAAACAATTTCAACACCTACGGTAGGTGATAGATTGATTGATTTGGCTTAGTAATTTTAAAAAATACAAGTAATGCATTGTTTGAAGTTTTGTTTCATCGTGTTTCTCATGCTGTTCCGTCGTTCATTTATCTAATTTTCATTTCAATTCTTTTTTTTCAAGGAATATGTGGCTTTTCGTTCGAAGTATATCGTCAGCAGCACACCGAAACCCATGATGAGCCCATTGGACGGCTTCCTCGTGAAATCCCCCGAATCACCTCCCTACCCATGGAATCATCCCAAACAACAGAAATTGAGAGAGAATTTAGCTCGCTGTGTGTTCAACACCGTTATCAGTCCCACGGCCCTCACTAACAAATGCTTCGACAAGCTGGTCAAAGACATCGACCCTCAGTTAAAGGTAAGATTCTCTGCAGTTTTCTGAGCTGATTGATTGAATAGTAAATAAAACAATGGCTATTTTCTATTTCGGTCGTGCGGCTGATTGATGTATTTAAAAAAATTCATTCGATATTTTATCTTTTACAGGTGATCATTTTTTCAGCAATAATAGAATTTAATTCATCGCTTTCCCAAGACTGTCTGTTATTTTGTTTGTTTAAGTGGCCCTCCCGCTATCATTTGGTTCATTCAGTGATTCCTGAGTACGTCGAGAAGATCAAGGATGCGCTGCGGGAAATTCTCAGCGACGCCGATGCGATTGGAATAAATGTTGACATATGGAGCAGCAAGAAAATGCGCGGCTACATCGGTGTGACAGTTCATTTTATCGACAAAAAGTTCGGTTTACGGAACTACCTGCTCGGCTGTCCTCGTTTTGAAGGAAAGCACAACGCTGACGCCATTCTGGATTTAGTCATTGAAGTGCTTGAGGGGTACGGTATCCGTGAGAAGGTGTTCTTCGTTGGGACGGATAATGGCGGAAACATTGTGAACGCATTCAAAGACTGGATGCCTGGGTTTCGTGAGGCTTTGAGTGGTGAGTTCACTAGACCGCCAGCCAGTCAGACACATTTATTTGGCTCTCCAGTGAGATGAGAAAAAAAATATTCAGTCTGGCAAACAGACAGAAAGGGATACCAAAAGTCACAGACAGACCGATAGACAGACCGGGAGAGGTATCACTAAATTATTCATCTTCCAGATGAACTGCTTGACGACGACGATGACCATGTCGATGAATATTTGGAGGCGGTGCTGGAAGAAGAAGAGATGTCGTTCAACCAGGAGATGACTGACGACATCAACCGCCGGCTTCAGAAATACTGTCACTTGCCGGAGCGGAAGATGTTGGTGAGTTTGATGTTGCGCAGTTTTGAGAAACCGTTGCATAATCTGCCTGCTTGTTTTGGTTGCCGCAGTCACGGGTGCATGTTTTTTCTTACATCAATAATGTTATTTTATTTAAAACAGGTTCGCTGCGTCGCTCACACTCTGAATCTCGTGCTGAAGAATCCCGTCAAACACTGCAAGCAGCTGAATAAAGTGATTGAGAAGCTGGCAAAAATCGTTGGAAACATAAAAAAGTCGGTCGTCATGACGGAGTTGGTGAAATCAGAGTTCGGAAAGTCTTTCCTACCCCGTTGTATAACTCGGTGGAATACCAATTTCAAGATGGCCGAGCGGGCAGCGGAGTTTGACTGGGAGAACACGGGCTTGAGACCCGAGTGCCGCTTGTCCAGGGATGCTGTGGACACGTTGAAAGAGTTCATCCGCATCACCAAACCATTTGAAGAAACGTTCATCAAGCTGCAGCGCCATACCTTCCCTACCATCTCGGATGTCATCCCCTTTATTTACACTTTGATTCGTGGTCTCAAGGACTATTCCCCATCTGACGAGAATTCAACCGACGATTTGCAGGAGTACGTGGACGAACTTCTCGCCGAACTGGAGTCTCGGTTCGTAACTGTGGATACTGACGAACTGTACATCACCGCTGCCTTTTTGAATCCTTTGTATAAACTCAAGTGGTGCAAAGGTGCAGTTGACTCGGATGTAAAGCGGAGTGAAGTTCGCAACCTGATGCTGACCCGGATGGCTCAAATTTCCGCGGTCAGTTTCTCATCGAAGCTAGAGAAGCAGAAGCTAGCTGCCGCGAAACTTCCGGCGATGTTTGACTGGATGGAGTCAGATGACGAGGAGGTGATAGGTACGAAATACCACTCTCTATCTGTTTGTGTGTCTGTTTCTCTGCGTGTCTGTGGGTGTGTGTCTGTCCATCTATCTTAATATATCTTTTTGCTTCTTAACCTGTCTGTATGGTTATGATGCGTATTCGTCTGAATGTTTTTTGTTATTCTTATCATGTCTAGCGTTTAGCTGTTAATTTTGTTTTTGATATACTGTCATATACGTACACCAATATACCCAAATGTCTGTATAATTAACAATTTATTTTTATTTAGAACAATTTGTGCTTTTTCTTTCAGATAACGCTGGTGCCAGAATTTTAAGCCCTGAAGCCGAACTGCAGCTTTACCTTGACGATAAACAAAAGTTCGATAATCCGCTGGACTTTTATGGCGAATCGGAAAACCGAAAGAAGTTCTCGCGTTTGACGGCGATCGCCCGACAAGTCTTTTGTGCAACGGCCACCACGGCAGGGGTGGAGCGAGTGTTCAACACAGCCGGCATTCTTCTTGGACCAAAGCGTCAGGCTTCTAATGACCGTAACTTTGAAAATCTGTTTTTCGGGAACATCAATAGTGATCTGCTAGATTACCAGTGCCGCGTTAAGCGAAAGGCATCTGAAATGGATTTATAGACTAATAAAATTTACCATTAGCGGGTTTAGCGGTTTTAGCGGTGCGGATTTTTCGACGATTAGCGTTAGCGTAGCGTTAGCGTAGCGGTCAACATGGTTAGCGTAGCGTTAGCGTAGCGGGAGTCTGAAACCTTTAGCGGCACAGCTCTGGTCAGCAGCCATTTCTTGGTCTCATCTAAAAAGCGGATATGATGACGCATTCCTTCTCACATGCTTATAGCATTCCAAACACAGCTTGTAGTTCAGCATTCTGTTCATCATATGTGTCTTCCGTTTAAGGCCCTTGCATACTGCTGGCAACCAAATACCCTTGAACGTTGCCAGAGATCCAGAGCGTAATGATACTGGGTATTCTCCTAATCCCTAGCACACATCTGGCGTACGAAAAGTTTTTTTTCCGTACACATTAAGGACGAATTGTCACCTTAAATTTGTACGTAGAAACAGCGGCTTATATCATGCATATTATGTACGGCCACCAAAAAACGTACGCCGTACATATTATATACAACCGCATTTATTTTAATCCGTGTGTACAGTTTTCAGCCATTAAAAACATTACGCAGGAAAATTAGTGTCTGACAAAAATCCCGAGAGAAATCTTATGTAATTCGTTAGGCCTAACATAAGTAACATATAGGTATTCTATACCTACTTTGTCAGACCATAAGAATATGCTCAGGTCTTACTAATTTTGTAGAGTTGGATGAGCGGAAAAGTTCAATGCCGTTATCTTCCTGTGGACTTCTATCATACGACTTATGAAACTATTACTTGTGTTTGTTTGAAAACAATTCTGGAAATTGTTTTCAAAAGTTTCGTTCAGATGGGCTAAACATCGAATCTCGCGAACCTTTTAACTACTAACGCTTGACAAACCAAGGTATAATAGCGCCTGAATATTGTTCCAGTCTTCCCACAACCGTGAAACGTGAAAGCATAAGTTTCGCAATTCTTCGCGAAAATGCTAAAACTGTTTCAGAACTATTTTTGGACACATATTTCGCCGTGTTTTAAAATAATTAGAAATCCCACCACTGCGTCCCACAAGATGCCAAACCCTGGGCACACTGCATAGACTTTTATTCTGTCATATATTTCTAAAAACGTATAGTCTTCTCGGGTTTCGAATAAGAATGAATAAGGCGTATAAATTTTGAACGCTCACACATATCGCTCCACATAAATTTAGACGGATAAAAAGAGTGGTCACACGCCCTAAGAACGATTTCACAAATTATGTGCGGATTGGCGTATAATTTGTGTGAAAATTTGACTTTTCGTATGACTTTTTGTACTTAATTTTTTCATGTGTAATAGGGAATGATGCTAAGCTGTTTGAATATTGACTGACTAATCAATACAGCAGCCTTGAGTAGACAATATTTTAGCTCAAACGGTCTGGAAAGTCTTTGAAAGCATTTTATTAATTGCTACGGTTCAGGAGGGAACCGAATGGAACAGGATCAGTCGGAAATTTTTTGTTCGCGGAATTTATTGTACAATTACCGACAGGATTTTAACCTCGCCCTCATTTGCGCATACCCTTTCCAGTTGTCATACATCAGTGGGACCGACGCCGGGTCGACCACATACTATCCACGTCGATGGGAGTTATTTGGCAGTCGCAGGGGGAAGTGCAGCATCAGGCGATGCACGTGCTCGGGTTTCGGCATGAACAAGCTTGCATGGACCGGGATGATTACGTGCAAATCTTCCATTAAAACCTACGTCCAGGTGCGTTGCTTTCGCTGTGGTGGGAGCGAGACATAAGCTGCTGGTGTTGAGCAGGAACAGCGATAGCCTCGCAAACGCCATGCTAGGGTGCTGAGTTTTCACACCGGCTCGCCGCGAGCGTTGAGCAGTACCAGGTCACCGTTGAGCCGCACATGCAACAACTGGGGCTTCTCGTACATGATGGACGTGCCGGACGCCCACGTAGGAATCTCGGTGTCATCGTTGAGCCTGTAGACCACCAGGTTGCCGTCACTTTGCATCGTGAGTCTGAATGTTCGCTAGGACGAAAAGAGTGACTGCCCAGAACGGAGATATCCTCCGCGATTAATGTAGTTGCGAACCGCCGGGGAAGCAGCAGTAGTGTCATCGTCCGTCAGCGGCTCATCCGTCGTGGTGGTGCTGATGGTGACTTCGGTTGTCGTGATAACGGCAGCCGGATCGAAACTAGCTAACCAGCAAGCCATTTGGCCGGTGTAGTTGAGGACGCTGAAGGCGTGGATTTTCGCAACGGAACCTTGTTTCAGTTCGCATGCGTACTTGCCGTCGTCCATGACCCAATGATAAGCCGAGCATTTGGGAGTTTGAATGCATAACTTGCGGCAGTTCAGACGAGTGGTTATGGCGTCACTCTCATCATCTTCGTCGTCGGATGTCAGGAGTGGTTGCATGAAAATCCTGCAACCGGTAACCCAATCATTATCTCGGAAATTGACCGGACTAGTAATGACGGACTGCTCGCTCAGACCACAGATCTCGGTGGAACCCAAACGAATGGTGTTGGATTTGAGCAGATTGCCGGTGATGAGAGTGCAGTTAACGTAGGCTCCTCGTCGATGGGCTGGCTGGAGGAGTTTCTGCTCCAAATGTAGCCGTGACAGCGCTCGTCCATTGCGCAACCACGACCGCATCGGTCAATATGCTGTCCTTTCGTCATGGCGTACATGTAGAACGGCTTTGCAGCGTAAGGGCAAAATTGCAGCCGTGGGACCATTTCTTGCCGTCCCAGTCCAAAGTCGGTCCAGTGATACCTGTATAGTACAGGATTATTTTATTTTTTGGATTAAGAAAAATGAGTCCCATATGTTTGCAGGTTTGTAGTTGCATCTGCAGACTCTCATCTAGTAGGCTGCTCTGGTCTACACACACAATTACGGCTGGCTTTTCCAACTTTCTGTCTTATGCTTAAAATTTGTTAGTGTCGTTTTTCAAAACTGCTTTAGTATCCATACCGAGAGTAATGCTGTTTGCGGAGATGTTCTATCACCAGTGCGAACCTTGTTCTCGGATTGGAAAAAGCCTGTAGAAAGGCGGCGCTGTTGCGAAAACGCAGCAAGAGTATTATCCTTTTATATTAAATTTTTCGTCATATCGTAAACTTATTATTATATTATTCTAGTATTAGTCTCTGTTCTGGTGTCGGTTGCGAGCTGTCTGTAACTCCGCCCAGATACAGTTTTCGTATCGTCATTTCCGTGGAGCGCTGAGGCGAAGGCCGCCATTGTGTACGGCGAGAGGGTCAGTCATCGTCGTATAATAAACTGCCCATCGGTTGTCTCGTTTCCCTCTCTCGTTTCTTCGACCCAATCAAGTTGATTAAGCCTGGTGTGGGTGTGCGTGTGTGTGTGTATTAATCAGGGACCTTTCCGGGTCGCCGTTCCTAGCCTTTCTCGAGGATCTCTGGATTTCGTCAAGGACTGCTCGCGGATAATCATCCCCTGCAGAGAACATTGCGCAGCGGACTGGAGGCTGACACCGTTATCTACCCTGAGTTAATCTCCTTTGATCCTTTTGCTCATCACAACTGTCAAAACTAGGCGCACGGCGAACAATATTTTCATTTTGGAGGATGATGTTAAACGGTCGTTAACAGTTAACTGGAAATCTGAGATCGAGATTGAAGTCAAGTCCACCCGCACTGCTGTTATTTTCATCCTACTTTAACATTATTCTGTTCTTTGATTACGACTATGATGGGCATGATGTCTTTACTGATGCTCGCTTGTAGGTTGCATTGCAACACGCACCCTTGTTTTCTCCGTTCACTGTACGAAGGGATGCATCGCGATATTCTGGGCGTGACAGCCAAGGAACCTCATCCACATGATCGTTGTTCTATCATTTTGGAATGAAGAATCGAAATTCGGTATTGTGGTCGTTAAGTCATGGAACAAAGGCAATCGGGAACACGGTATCTTGCCGTGACCTTTAGTTCAATTACGGATAATGAGAATGTAGAAGGGGTAAACAAACGAGAAGACATTCAGATAAATAGAATGTTTACACACCGTACAGAGTATAAAAGTAAAATAAATATTCTATTCTGTAATGAAAAAACAAAATTAGGATGCGATTCCAGCATCCTTTGCCAGTCCAAAGAAAATTGAATTTCTGTCCTGGAGGAGCACTGTGGGCGCGTCGAATTCTTTTATCCGTCCTTGGTCGAGGACCATTATTCTACACGACAAACAATAATGAAAGATTTGATGGCAGCACTTTCAACCTAAAAGATAGGATGCGAAGAGACACTCACCGAGTGCTGTCCATGATAGTATTAAGGCGATGTGCAATGGTGAGGATGGTGCAATCAGAGAACTTCTCCCGGATAGTTGCCTGAATTAGATCGTCAGTTTCTAGATCAATGGCCGCCGTGGCCTCGTCCAGAACGAGGATCTTCGTTTTGCGTAAGAGAGCCCGGGCCAAGCAAATCAGTTGTCGCTGTCCCACACTGAAAAAATTAAGAAACTTGTAATACAAACTAATCAAATTCATTGCCTCGTTTTGGAGTTTTTAATTTAATTAATATATTAACTTTTACTCAGCACTGTCGCATTCTAAGCCTTTAAACATATATTTGCGAGTGTTTTTCGTTCTTTTCATTTTCTTATTAGTGAAAATGATCAAATAAATTTATTCAGTCATATGCGAATTATTAGCATATTCTAATATAGTCAGCATATCATAATAAACCAACCACAATTACCAGCGAGCGGAAAATTATACAAAAAATGACTGGCAGACGAGCGAACGACGAGTGATGCTCACCTTAAATTCTCTCCACCTTCAGCGACAGAGTGCTCCAAACCGTCCGGCAAGGAACTGACAAAACTCTTCAAGTGAGCGTTCTCCAAAGCTCTCCAGACCTCCTCGTCTGAGTAAACCTTAAACGGGTCCAGGTTTAATCGCAGCGTCCCACTGAAAAGCACTGGATCCTAGGCACAGGAAAAAAAACAATAGTTCAAATAATGTTCCCATCAATCGAATTTGCAATAGTGAGTATAGTGCAATCAGCGAACTCAAATAACACACCAATCGAATGAAACACACGTTTGAGGCAACTCGAAAGAGACACATACTTGAGGTATGATCGTGATCCTCGATCGCACGTCATGAAGTCCCATGCTGCTGATTTTAACCCCGTCAATCACGATCGATCCGCCTGCTGCTTCGATGATTCGGAAAAGAGCCAGAGTGAGTGAGGACTTTCCCGCTCCCGTTCTTCCGACTATGCCAATCTGTTTGAAAAAAAGATAGAAATCATTTTTTTGCACTGTTTGGCAAATAACTTCATTGCCCATTTAACCTTTAATGTGGGAATTTATCGCCCCTATTTTTTATAGATTTGTTCACGAGAGTTTTATTTCTTGTGTTTACAGATTATTTTTACTTTCTCTTGCGCGGTAAATGAAGTTGTCACAGTCTTTGTGTTAATTAACTGATTACCTTTTCGCCAGCTCCAATGTCAGCAACGACACCTTTGAGAACCAGCTCTAACTCCGGTCGGTATCTCGTCTGATAATTGTCAAACTTGATTTCTCCTCGTTGGGGCCAGCTTTTCTCCGGACGGGATTCTGGTATAATCCAGTCTGCTTCCTGGGGAACTTCCGTGTACTCCTTGATTCGTTCGACGGACACAATACTTGTTTCCAGCTCGCCGTTGATGCGCACGAGCCAGTTGAGTGTCTGAGTCATGGTCAATGCGTAACTGATCGAAAGACCCATGTCTTTCGGGGCGACGCCCCAGTCCTTGTCTCGGCCAACCACGGCAAAAAGGGCAGCGAAGAATGTGGCCAGGTTTCCAACAGATTCTAGGCGAACAGCAAGCCACCTGGAAGCAGTTCAAAGTTTATTAACTATCTGCCTGCCTGCCTCCTGTCTGTCTGTCTGTCTGTCTGTCTGTCTGTCTGTCTGTCTGTCTGTCTGTCTGTCTGTCTGTCTGCTGAGCCACACCTTTGAGATACTAGATTAGGATAGTAGGATGCATTGTTAAGATCCACCCGTTCCTCGTTATCCTGAATGAAGCGTTCGCTCTGCTTCATGGCAACGATAGTGCTAGTTCCAGTGACAGACTCTTGAAAGTGGGAGTAAATCGGTGACCGAGACACGGACTCCAATCGCTTGAGTTGCCGACTGGAAGCTATGAAGAACCGCTGGATGACATAATAGACGAATCCCAGAGGAACAATGACCGATGCAAAGAGAGGCGTGCCGATGCAAATCTGCAAAAAAAGCATACGCGTAAAAATATTTGAGGATGACTCAGAAAAATGGAAAATGTATTTCAACTTACTACTACAATTGTCGCGATCACACTGAACATACAGTTAAGCCACATGCGAATTAACATAGGCAATGCGGTGTCCACCTGTGAAAAACAAAACATTGCTGATTTAACGCGGATTTTTAAAAACTGTAATTAATAATTAAAAAATTCATTTAACGTTTATTAGTAAATGGGGCATACAGAAATCTTTAAAAAATTAAATAACTGAATTATTGGGTTTATGACTGATAAGACTGTAGAAATGACAAACATAAAACGATTACTGATTATTTAATAACTAATGAGCCAAGTCAAGCGGCTACAAAGACAAACTTTTTATTACCATTGTGTAAGAATAATTTTCAGGCACACTTACAGTGTCGATATCTTTGCTGAAACGGTTGATAATTCGACCGAGCGGAGTGGTATCAAAAAACGCCATGGGAGCGCGGAAGATTCGTGCCAACATATTTTGATGAAGTTTCCGGCTGGCTCGAATTTGGCCGTACGCGGCAACGAGCATCGAAAAATATATGAAGAGTCCTATGCGAGAAGAAAATAAAGAAGAATCTTGTCATATTCTGCATAAAAGTATTTCCGGATTCAATAATAATTAATTCAATTGTTTATGTACCCTGAACGCCGCCAAGGCCGCCATAGATTCCAAGGCGGAAATCTCGCCACTCGGTGCTGTTTCGTCGCATAGGGTCCTTCGAATCCTCCGCCCAATCACCCAGCCAGATGTTTGTATAGACACTGATACCGTTAAAGATGATGTAGAAGAGTATCATCCCCATGGCCGCCGGAAGGGACATATGTTTGAGGAACAGCCAATAGACCTGTGAAAACAGTTATTAATTATCAAATGTTATTAGCTGCATGTCTTAAAAGACTATTATTAAAAGGTATTAACAACTATTAAAAATAAAAATTATTAAAGGTTTTGATTGTCTAATGTATAAATGAAGCTCTTGATAAAAGATTAACAATTATTAAAAATCATTAACTGTAAGTAAATTTAAAAACGTTAATATTAAAAGTTCTAAAAAGTTCTTAAAAATGAATATAAATAATCAACTGCATATTGTAAAACAACTATCAAGAATCATAATATTTTAGTGCTTTATGTGATCAACCAATTTGATCCTTGTTTTTTAATTAAAAATCTTTTGACCTTTATTTCTTATGTCGTACTCGAGTACTGGTGCATTTGTGTATCATGCTCGAAAGTTTTTTTTCGGATAACCTCAATAAAATTGGTTAGTGAGCATAATTATAAATTGCAAATGGTCAATGTTGTAGTGTGTTTATAATTCGATCATAACTGAAATGTGTTAAACTTTGTTAGAAATAAAGCTATTCAACTTTCACTTTATATGTTTCCATTAAGCTGTTTCGATTTTTGGGTGGCAGGGAACTGGGACTTACATTCCATTTCACGCCTCCGATCTCTGATTTCTCCAGTTCCACCAGATTCCCTTTATTTGCGGGTCCTTTAGCATCAGTTGCCTCCTTTTCTGTCATCTTCGGCATTTTCGAATCCTGCCTCGACATCAATCTCTTAATCTTCCTCATAGATGCGCGCGAAGTTAGACTGGTAATTGACATTGATCGTTCTGCTCTCGCTGCAGGGCCGTTTCCGTTGGGTATCTCTGCAGTCCCCAATTCGGTGAGAATCTCCTGCTTGAGAGACGCCGTCTCCGGATCATCCGACTCCAGGGACTCGTCATCTTCCGTGAGGTAGGTCCGTAAGAAATTGGCAAATGCGCCTCTATTATGGACGAGCTGCTCGTACGATCCCGTCTCCGAGACCGTTCCATTTGCTAGGACAAAAATGTTGTCCGTCTGCGAGAGAAACCCGATGCCGTGGGTGACGAGAATTCTGGTCTTGTTTTTAAGGATTCCGTTCGGCCCGATGACTTGGTCGAAAATGTGTTTCCCTCTAAATGCAAAAATAAATGGCATAATGGCCGACCAACAAACAGGCAAACGGACATATCGAAAAAAGAATAGAAGACAGTCTATAAGACCGACGGCAAACAGACGGACGGACAAACGAGCAAACGAACAGACGGACTGACGGACGGACGGGGGGGGGACGGGGGAAGACGGACAGATGGACGGATGGATAAACGGACGGACGGACAGATGGAAGGACGGACGGACGGATGGAAGGATGGACGGATGGACGGATGGACGGACAGATGGAAAACGAGACGGAGGGAGAGATTAAGGGACAGCAGAGGAATCGTCAAGCACACAGATGTACAAACAGACGAAGGCACAGACGGAGGAACAGACAGATGAAGAACAGTCAGCGTATCGACCTGACAGGCCGTCGGACAAACAAGTGACTTACACATGAGAATCTACAGCACTCAGAGGATCATCCAAGACATAGACATCAGAATTGCAGTATACAGCTCGAGCCAAGCTGACACGCTGCTTCTGACCACCGCTCAAATTGATGCCCTTTTCTCCGATTTCCGTCTGATCGCCTCCCTGCAGCATCTCCAAATCCGGTCTCAAGGCACACGCATCAATGACCTGCTGATAGCGTCGTTCGTCCAACGGATTACCGAAGAGGATATTCTGCTTCAGGGTCATATTCTGAATCCAGGCCTGCTGACTGACATACGCAATACTTCCCTGCAACCAACAATAACTTGACCTTCAATTGCAAGGGCCGACGTCTGATGGATTCTCACCTTTTGGCTCACGTCACCGGAACGTTTTTCCATCAATCCCAGCATCGCAGCCATTAAAGAGGACTTTCCTGTTCCGACCTGTCCGACAACTGCCACCAACTGACCCTCCTTCACGTCGATGTCGATGTCCTTCAGGCAGAGTGAATCATCCTTTCCCCAGGCAAAGTTGCCGCGCTCAATGGAAACTGCGGATGTGACCGTTCGATCGGAGGATGGAACAATTCGAACGTTGTTCGGGTCGAGTTCGTCGTTCCGGAGAAATTTTGATAGACGGTCTACAGACACCTTAGCCTGAAAGAAAATGGATGAAGTTTATGGAAGCTGAAAATGACGAGATAAAAAAATGTCCGTGAGGCTTTTGCGCCAATTCCTCTACCTGAATGACCGAAATGATAACTTGAGGCAGCATGGTCAAGGGCATGCGAAGGATGTTGAAGAGCGACAGACTGACGAAGGCTTTCTCCGCGTCCAGGATGTTGTTCTCATCCACCATGACGTAGGTGGCAAAAGTCGTGAGCGCCACCATGAATGGGGATAAGATGAAGGTGAGAAAAGAAATTGCGGACAGGTAGGCCGCTTTTTTCAGAGTATCCAGCTGTGACAGAAAAAGCGTTGATTTCTGTCAAGTATTTACGATGGAGGGAAGTTATCTTACCTCTCTGTCGCGGATGCCCGAAACCTGGTCTTGGAAGGACTGTTCCCAGGCGTACAGCTTGAGCACCTTCATGCCGTTCATAATTTCCGTCATCGTTTTAATCCGGCCGTCTTTTTCTTTCATTTGAGAGATCTGGACAATTAAGAAACAAAGTCTCGGTCATGTGCTAGTCAATTTGGGTGCGCAACACTCTTGAACATTGTTCTGCTCTGTTACTTTTCGGTTTCTCTGTTTAATCAGGTCTGTAATCCTATTTTCTAGCTCTTTGTGCTACATGAACACTGTTGTTCTGTTCCTATTGCTTTCCACCAGGAATCTTGGATTTGTTCTCTTCTGTTCTGGTCTGCGCTGATCTTATTATTCCGTCAACGAATAATTTCATTTCTAACATTTTCTTCCCTGTTCTGTTCTATTATGTTCCATTCTGTTCTGTTCTGTTCCTTTCTGCTCCGTTCTGTTTTGCATGGTTTAGTTCTTTTCTGTTATTTTCTTTCCTGTTCTATTCTGTTCTATTCTGTTCTGTTCTGTTCAGTTCCGTTCTGTTTTGTATTGTTTGGGAACTCTGGGTTCTAGTGTAAGTTTGTTCAGTCTGGTCTTCTATATATTGGTTTGTGCTATTCTCAATTGACTTGTCTGCCCTGCTAGACTCCGTTCTGTTTAATTCTGTTTTGCTTGAGTGGTTCTGGTCGAGTTCGCTGTTCTGTTTCGACAAGCTGTGCTCTAGTAAGTTTCGTTCCGTTTTGTTTAGTTCTAAACTGTTCCTTCTGGCGTGATTGGATGGGCGTATTTTGATGCCTTCTATACCTGCAATGTGCGAGAACGAGTGCCGATCACCGCGTTGATGGGCACCATCAGAATCATCGTGGCCAGACCTGCCAAAACAGACGGACCCAGGGTTCCCCACAGAAAGTACAGGGCAAGGCCCATTTGGAGTGGGGCTGACCAAATCAGATGCAGCTGGCTTGTAAGGTCCATAAAGCGCTGCGAGTCCACCGACATCAGGTTGACCATCTCACCAACGGTGCTGCTTCGTTTAGCCGCACTGGTGATACGGAGAGCCTGTCATAGAGCAACATTATTTTAAAAACATTTGCTACAATAAAAAAAATTCAAAGAACTAACTAACGATATTACATAATTCATGTTAACTTATCTTGGATCAAAGCATGTTAAATCATTTAGCAAAAAGCGTGTTACAACTCACACTATAATTGCTATTATTGTATTTTATATGATATCCGACAACATGAAAACGAGAATAAGGTAAATAAAGTTCATTATGAACTTTTGTTTGAACATACCTTGCGATAGACTGCAGAAGTAACTGCGGACTAGAAAAAGGGAAGCAAGTAGGTGACAAAAAGTCATAAAGGTCACGTATTTGTACTTACTCGAACTTGCATGCCGATTCGCATAGAGTAATGAAAATAATGGCCAAGGAGCATTGTCTGCAAGAAGGACGAACACAGCAGCAGCACGGCGAACATGTAGCCTTTCCAAGACTCCATGCTGAAGTCCGTGATGAATCCGATGAGTAACCTGAAATACAGAAGAGCATGACGTTGCGCCACAGTTTTTAGGAAGTCTGAACAGATTTAGGAAATTTACCGGAGTAGTTGTGGAGCCGCAAAAACCACCAAATCATTGCCCAGTTTTAAAAGGCCTCCAAAAAGTAAAGGTAGCCAGAATGTTTTGAAGAGCGATGCAGTCAAGGAGGGCTCGTAGGGTTTGCGTCTGGCACGGGCAGTCTCTGGTGTTGAATAGTCCGCGGTCGATCTGCGAACATGTAAAGTTACTAAAACCAAATCACGCAAAACAGAACAAAACGGAGGAGAATAAAACAGAGCAGAACAGAACAAGTTAGAGCAGGAGGTGAAGAAAACGGAACGGAGCAGAACAGAACGGAGCAAAGCAGAACGGAGCAGAAGAGGAGGGAACAGATTAGAACAGGAAAGTAAAGAAAAGAAAAATAGCAGAAGAGAACAGAGAAGAACATCAAAGAAAGCAGACGACGAAACATGGAAAAAACTAGACCAGAGTAGAATAGATCAGAACAGAACAGAACATATAAGGGCAGAAAAGAGTAGATCAGAACTAAAAAAAACAACAGAAAAAAACAGAACAGAATAGAGCATAGCACAAGAGAACAAAGCACAATACAACAGAATAACCAAAACAGATAAACCTTAGAACAAACATTAACATAAAGAACAGATTACACTGAACAGAGCGGCAGTTTCAAATGAAATCGAACAAAAATGGCATTGACCACAATCACACAGGGCAGACAGCTTGGCCTGAACGATGTGTATGTTTGCCGCAATTTATCCAGCCAATATTTCGTTCAGGAGTGTCATTGAAATGACATCTCATTTGTACGTCGTATACTAGTACTATGACAAAGAAGCCAGTGCCCCATACCCATTGAAATGATATCAAATTTATGTATCGTATAGTAGTACAATGTATGACATGGAAGCCAGTGCCCCTTACCGTTGCATTCGAGCCATTTCCCGACCCCAAAACTTTTGCAGCCTATCCACCGAAACTTTAGTCTTATCTTCCGGGTTCACGTCCCACAAATCCTCTTGCACTAAAGGCCGCTTCCAGCCGAGATAGGCCAACCTTACAACACGGGAAAAGTGGCTTGGTCATGGGGAGCGAACGTACGCAGCACATTCCAATTTGATTGGATAATCGAAATCACAACAAATACGAGCGAACCTTTGCCTTATCAGGGCTTCATGACTTACGAATTAAACCACCAAAATACCATCCGATTAGGGAAGGAGGAATACTGCTCCGGACACGGTTGCTGCAATAATGAACGCCAAAATTGTGCCTGAATGTCTACTTTCCAGTCCCTATGTCTGTCTGTGTCTGTGTCTGTGTCTGTGTCTGTGTCCGTCTGTTTGCACTTTTGTTGGACTTTGGATCCCTTTCGACATACCAGATTTCCTTGCTTATAATCACGTGTATAATCAGCGACGAATGATAGGATAAATTGGGCACAAATAGCCGGGAAATAAATCATGTGAATTGCGAACCGGAACGGGTCGTTGATTCCCTACAAATTTGGCATACATTTAAAATATCAAATTTATAGTTGACGTACAAGTGCTCTTGTGGCTTACATATTTTTGGGCAGATTCAATTTTCGATCGGAAAGTGACGATTGCGCTAATGGTGGTCAAGAGCCAGAAGAAAAACAAGACCGCTGAGGATGGTTCCGCGTTTCTCCTGTCTAGATATATATAGACCGCGGAGAGACCCTAAAAGGCAGTAAAACAATGAAAAACTATAAAAACCCAGACATTATATAGATAGATATGTATTTTGTTCTCTTTTTGGCAGAGATTACTGCTATTTACAAACAGAATTAATACATCCCACAAGGGTTTGTCTGCGTCAGTCCAACAATAAACAATAGGCAGTAGGGTAAACAGTCCCAGTGGATGGAAATTTGAATCAGACAGACAATCAGACAAATAGAACTGCCTGGCTGTTGGTCTGTTGTTTGCCTGCCATTTTGCTTTATTTGTTTGTTTGTAATTGTCTTACAAAAGTTGCTGCCTTGACAAGGGGTGCAACAAGATCAACATCGGGTAACGATGAAGTTCCTAGTGTGTTCCATTGGTGGGCGACATATGAAACTTCAGCCACAGCTAATATCACCAAAAGGAGTGACAATGTCTGTAAAAATAACGTAGACAATGGTTTGACATTAACGAGTCTCATCATTACGAGACGAGCATTCTTTGCTTACAGTTTTTGCAACGGATACCCAACTCCATTTCCGTATTTTTAATCGACTCCTCAGCCCGCCGAAGGCTTGATATGGCAGGAGGAGCCAAAGGAACATGCACGGAACCCAGACAAGGGCGGATTGTTGAAAGCATTCTGTGAAGTCGGGATTGTTTGTATTCCAAGTGATGGCGGAGTCCCAAAAGTTATCACGACAGAAGCCGGCAGGAAACGGATGATAGATGGTCCCGTTAACGAATGCTGCGGTTGATGGTTCGTCCGTCATTCTGGCACAGGCAACCCCTCAGGGTCAACAAGAAATTGAAACAACAATCACAATTACTACAAAAATAGAAGCGAAAGTTAGTAAACCTTAAGAAAAGTGTCGATCAAAGGGTCTATGTCTATGTCTGTGTCTATGTCTATGTCTATGTCTATGTCTATGTCTATGTCTATGTCTATGGCTATGTCTGTGTCTGTGTCTGTGTCTGTGTCTGTGTCTGTGTCTGTGTCTGTATCTGTGTCAAGTATCATGAGCAGGCCGGGTTTGACTTGTCGATTGCCTCTGGAACTGTTTTAAGAATTTATATAAGAATGTGTGACTCGGCTCCGAGAGCTCAAAGAT
>LRSR01005563.1:0-14237 GCA_001579985.1 Hypsibius dujardini | reverse complement strand
CTCACCTCCGCTCCTTGTTGATCTAGCATGCGACGGAAGCTACCTCAAAGGCTGCGGCTGCGACCACGGATTCTGCTACAGCTTCAAGACTATTCCAGGCGTGGCAAATGAACCTTGGTGCTGGACTCAGCTGCTCGGTGTTGCCGAACCGGAGGGCAAGTTTGCATCGTGTACCAACCACAGCCAGTGTGACGTGCAGATGACCTGTGGAGATGTGGTTGAATACCGGGGAGGAGCGGAACATTTACCGACGACAACGGGTAAGTCCAAAATACTGCCGTTGGAACAAAAAATGTTTTCGTTTGACCTATAGTCGGCTCGCTGCTTTTCTGTACCATCCGCCGCACGTGTGGTCCGATCATAGACAAAGAAAACAATATTTCAAATTTGCGCGTACGTATTTAGGTCATTAGCTGGATGCCTTCGAAGAATTAAATCGTTATTGCACCGCGTTAAATTTCAGCGGTCGACTAAAGCTTTTCATAACGATATTATTCCTATCACAAAGCAAATGAATAAGAGATAAGAATTCTCATGTCATTTTCATCCGGTAAACACCATTAATCATGTTGTGGTTCCTAATTCCGTGGTGAATTGATGTGTCGGCAAAAAAAACCAACAAAGCTATCGACCCTGCTTTAAGCAGTCGGTGAATTACGGTATGATTTATGTAGCGATGACAATGGCAACAACTGGCAAAGCTCTTCATCTGATTTGATTTGCTTTTGCTTCGACTAGATTTGAAAAAATTCATCAAGTATCATTACTCCTGGAAATTTTTGTTTTAGGAAATGTGCACAATGTTCCTTGTTAAATATAATTTATTCTCTATAAGAATGTCATTTAACACTTATAGACGCTGTTGGCATTGTTTAAGGTTACAAATTACACACGAATAAAATACCTGTTCGTCTTACCAGGCCGCCAAATAAAAATGAGTCGTTCTTTGTTTTGTCTTAACATGATTTTGGTAGAGACACATTTGCGTGTACCATTTACATTCCAGCAGTATTGTTATTGTTGTAATACAAGATTTCCCCAAGTATGAATTAGATATCGTTGGATGTGTCAAGCCATTTCAACGCCTTAGTTGTCTCGAATTTCAAATCAAAATGAAATAATTTCAAATCAAACCAGACTAGATTTAATTTAATCAGGCTTCATTTGAATTTGGAGTTTGATACCATCCCTAGACTACAACAGAAAGTTTTTACAGTTGCTAGAAGGACTAAAAGCGAAATAAGCTGGACCGGCAACATGGGAGTGGCCTGTGACTGGCCTAGTCACGACATCGGCTCAGTCGCGTCATCGAACCCAGAGAACTGCAATCGCCATTGTGCGGCTACCCCTAGGTGCACCCATTTCGTATGGATCCCGGCTCATAAGGATGATCAAGGGAGTGGAGAAATGTGCTTTATGAAGTCGGGAATCATCAGCAGATCCGATGCGATAGCCAATCCGATCCGCAACCTCGCTGCACGTGCAAAATCTGTCTGCGGACTGTTAACAAGTCTAACCCCGCCCCTTGATCAGCCAGCATGTGACGGAAATTTCACCTCAGGCTGCGGCTGCGACCACGGATTCTGCTACAAATTCAAGACTGTTCCCGGCGTGGCTTATGAACCTTGGTGTTGGACCCAGCAGCTGGGCGTGGCTAAACCACAGGGCGACTATGCATTTTGCACCAATCACAATCAGTGTAGCGTGCAGATGACTTGTGGAGATGGGGTCGACCGTCGGGGTCCAGTTACCAGTGGTCCGACAGTAAAGAGTGAGTTCCTGATAGTTGAAAAACTAAAACTGATTTATTTCGACCAGATCTCGACTGTCCGTTTCCTCGCCTTAATTAATAAACTTGTACTATATTTTTGCGTACTACTTAAAATGATTGCCCACACGTACCGGAGGCGAGCTATGTGTCAACACAGTTATTCAATGGTCGAATGAGCTTTCATTAATCCCTCACCGATACATCGACACTCATTTTTAACTGGCGTTCAGAAAGCCGCCTATTCCATTTCGTTTGTTTTTGTTGACCGCATTCTTCGACTAGAATTGATAGGAATATGAATTTTCACAAGTCTGACCTCCTTCGCCCATTTTTTATCTAGCTTGCGACGGAAATTACCCCACAGGCTGCGGTTGCGAACATGGATTCTGCTACAAATTCAAGACCATTCCAGGCGTGGCTTATGAGCCCTGGTGTTGGACTCAGCAGCTCGGCGTTGCCGAACCGCAGGCAGAGTATGTATCCTGTACCAATCACAGCCAGTGCAGCGTACAAATGGCCTGTGGAGATTGGGTTGAGCATCGCGGAGGAGTTTCAAAAGGCCCGACAACAAAGGGTAAGGATAAATTGTTACAAATTTCGTAAAATGTTATAGGGTCAGGTGATCGATTGCCCGCCCCCGATCATTCCTATGCCGGGGGCCAGTGAGTGGGCGTAACATCCCCTAAAGCATCAATAAAAAATTAATGCTTAAATAAATCTACCTTTTTACAGATATTTCCACAGTAAAGGAAAAGATAATCTGGACTGGCAATTGGGGACAGGCCTGTGACTGGTCTGGTAACGATTTCCGCCACGTGCCCTCCTCTGGGGCAGAGCACTGCAATGACCAATGTGCTGCAATTGAGATCTGTACCCACTTTACATGGACGCCGAAACATGCGAATGTGACTGATGATACGTGCTTCATGAAAAGGGGCGCTGTCAATAAGTCGGACGCCATTGTTAGTCGCATTCGCGATCGGGATATACGGCGAAAAGCGGTCTGCGGACTTGTACATGCGATAGTCTGGACCGGCAACAGAGGACTGGCTTGTGACTGGCCGGGTAACGACATCCACTCAGTTCCGTCACCCAGCGCAGAGCACTGCAACAGCCAATGTGCGGCTACGTTGAATTGCACTCATTTTACGTGGACCCTTGCGCATGATGAGTACGGTGACACGTGCTTCTTGAAGTCGGGAGCCGTGCAAAAATCCCATGCGGTTAGCAGCACTATTGTGCGGGCAAAAGCTATTTGTGGACTTGTAGAAGAGGTTCCGGAAAAACGAAGCAGCCAGTTTCCCGGTAGGCTTACGAATTAAGACAAACGTCATGCTTTTACTTGTACTTTAACTTCAGCTCCATCTGGAATGCCTAAATCGAAGTAATCTTAAAGCAAACCACGGCTGAACGTAGTTTAAAAACTAGTTTTTCTACTTAGCTTTGTAGCGTCTTAAAAAATTGATTGTCAACTATCTACAGTAAGAACATAAGACGACACTTAGCTAGTTTCATCTAACTTTCACACTTGTAAATTGATATGGCATTGAAAAGTTAAACCGAACTATTTGAGTAAATTAAGAAGGTAGTTTAATATGGAAAAAATGTTAATTTTAGTTTCGTTGACTGCTCGTGCCTCATTAATTTGACTTTTATTATTGACCAGTTTCCAGTCGGAACGTTGAAATTGGTGCTATAACCGGAAGCCTCATCGGCGGAGTGTTGCTCTTAGCTGTGGCCCTCGCGGTGGTGGTCTTCGTCCTGGTTCGTTGGAGAAAAGGCCAACCGAGAAAAGAGCTTCGCGAATGGTTCCAGCAAGATAACGCGAACAGAGGAATCGGGTTGGAATATCTGGCCATGGCGACCATGAGCGGAGACAGACAACAAGATCTGAAGTTGAACAGCATATACTCGCAGTACACAAAAATGCTGGAAATAGCCCCGGCTAAATTAGAGATTAGTGAGTATTACTTTAAGAAGATTCGTCTACCGGGTTCGGCAAAAACGGCGGAAGTTTATACCATTAAGTGACGAACTGACAGTCTTGAAAAGTGAAACATGCCCAAAATAATGCTAATTGTGTCGAACCGACTTTTTTGAATAATGTGTGGCCTGGAGAACGATAATATCGCCTCTCACCTTTAAGCATGAGCAATGATCTATGGTTGAACTACTAAAAACACCCTAAAACAACCCAATTACCGTAAACTTCTGCTACATTTCCGAACCCGGTCATAAACCTGAGAACTTAAGGGCCCACAAGTCACGTAGGCGCTTTATTTTTTAAGGTACGGATGTGTTGGGGAAAGGCGAATTCGGCATGGTGTTTAAGGGGTTGGCCCACGATTTACCGTGTCGATCGAAGAAAGCTACCACGGTGGCTGCTAAAACGCTGATCGGCTCGATCACGCCGGAACAAACGCAGGCGTTTATAGATGAATTCAAGATTATGCTTAAGTGTGGTCACCATGTGAATATTGTCAACATCCTGGGCGTGGTTCTCGAAGGTACTATCACCCACTTCAATATTACGTACTATATGGATGATCCATACATCGGGTCAAGATGTTGATGAACACAGTGGCGGATTGATCGTTGGGCGGAGGACCGTTGCCCCTGATTGTGTTCGAAATAACGTGGTGGGGTGGGGGGCAAAGTATGTAGGATTTTTACGGTTCAATTTTCCCACCCCCAGCTGGCTTGTTGTCCCCTCTCAACTGCCCTCACTCCGCCACTGGAAGGTCATTCAGGGGTTGATGAATATAAAGTCATGCTTGTCCAAGTGCAACAGCGTTTCTATCAGTCCTTCCGCCGGTAGGCCGGAGAGCCTCGAGAAAAATATTGCTTGGGGTTCAGGGCGTCAATCCCACTCTTCCCCCAAGGACAGGGGGTAGTTTAGGGGTACCCTGTTGAGGGCAGTAACGGATTGAGGCCGGCCCGGAGGGAATGGCGAACCAGCTGGAGGGAGCGGGAAGAAAATGTCGCTTTTCATAATGTCCGTCACTGTCTGAGTGGAGCCATTATGCAAATGTCTTGTTCAAATAAAAAGTTGTGAATTTTTTACACTGAGCGTTTTGTGTTGTGCAGGACCACGACCATTTCTTTTGCTGGAATTCTGCAGTGACGGGTCGCTTTTGGCATACCTCAAACGACACAAAATTTCCCCGCCACCGGACAAGGCGCCGGAAGAGCCCAAAGTCATCAATCCTTATTGCACGAAAGCAAGCATTGTCGGGCCAAGTGCGTCAGCATTACTGCAGGACAGTCTGACGCCGGATGAGCTGGTGAGATTTTGCTACCAAATCAGCCGAGGGATGGAGCATCTTGCGTCGCGGTTCATCGTCCATCGCGACCTGGCTGCGAGGAATATCCTCGTTTCAGATGGTAAAATCCTGAAAATCTCGGACTTTGGATTGGCGAGAACCGGCGAAAGCTACATGGTCTCCAATGCACGGGTACGTGGTATATCAGCATGACTGCAGGACTTCACTTTCGGATGGGTTTGCGAATGAGACATCGCACGAATCGAACAATGACCGCGACCAAAAAGGGGGCAGGATTTTGCACTTTTTTAATTAGCTGTGAAAGCGATGCATGAAGAGTTAATGGGCGACTTGAGTCAGAAGATAAAAGAAAAGGAGCCTTGCGTTCGGGCGAAACGAGGTTCGGCCATTGAGTTTTAAAATTTAATTTTCTCTTTTCAGGCTTTGGCTCCTGGGCAAATAATCAATTAGCGCTTTTTGACGAAAATTGGCCATTTCTGGCCAATAAGCACTTTGTAAACCAAACTCAGCATATTGGCCCCCGGTATACGCTAGCCCTTGACCATTGGCTTTGGTTCTTTAGCAAAAAAGGGCAGATTTTCCACGCTGGCCAACGGCCGTTTTGGACCTGAATTCGCTCTGGCGAAGCATACCTGGTCATGTGAACTAGAACCCACCCCATTTATGTATGGGCTCACACATAAGGCATCCTTTGACCCCTGAACAAATAGCTATTCCGCATACTTTAGGGCACAACCCTACGGATAACTCTTGACTGGTTCCGCAGAACGGGGACGCAGTTAATATTGGACCTAATGATTGCGTGGAGACCGGCAAAAAACGCCGCTAAGAAACCACTCCCAGCGATGGGATAAGTTTCATAATAGTCATAATGATAAAAGCATGCTCCTTACCAGGAACGATTGATTCTCATCCCTTTGAGCTAGTCGTGCTGCACTTAAATTCTCTCTTAATTTGCCATTTACTTTAGAACTCTAACGGATAGTAGATGCCATTGAAACAAAAGTTATTTTCGTGATCCCCGCTCTGATGGTTTCCTTACGATGTCACCCTGCCCCCTGTCGTCGAAAGGGACTTTGTCACCTCTCCTGTTTCGCCGAATCTGTCATGCACATAAAATGCGCCCATTTCCGTATTATTGTTTTAGGTGGCCCTACCGGTTTTGTGGATGCCTCCAGAAGCTATCGTCAGCAGGCATTTCTCCCAGAAATCAGACGTCTGGTCTTTTGGTGTGCTCATGTGGGAATTATTTAGTTTGGGGCAAGTGCCGTTTGATCGGCCGGAGGTCGAGAAGTTTTCGGCCTCTGCGTTCGCCGACTGGCTCTTACTCGGCAACCAGATGGCCCCGCCTGAACATTCCCCCATTCCCATGCAAGTTTCACCCAAACACTCTCTTTACCCTCGATGGGTTTTACCATTTTTTTGTGAAGGTATGAGGCGATGCAAATCTGCTGGAGATTAGAAGCAGATGATCGGCCGACTTTCACCGACATCCGCGCTAAGTTGGACGGCTTCCTCTGCAAGAACGGGAACGATAGTAGCCCGTACTTAATCCTCACGGGAAACGACTGCAACTCGTACGCTGCATTTGAAAAACTGGACGAGGAGATGTTGAGCTGCTTGCAAATTCCGAGCGCCGAGGCAAGATATACTTCCATATAGGACACGCGGAAATAATATTTCACTGTTATTTTGTTGTTGGTCGTAAACGTTAACTTTTTTCTGACGACAATGCCGCATGGAATTGTTGTGCAAAGAAGGCAAAGCTTTGGTAAATAGAAAAGTCGTAATTGCCACGGGTGTAGATGTCGCGCTTCATCTGTTTCTACCCAAAGACTGAAATTGACCGACTTGAGAGCGAGCAGCATTACGGTACCTAACTCTCCCCGCTCGAATGCAACAGTGAATTTTGATTTATTTGCATTACCCTTTTCGTGAATTTACATCTGAACGGTGAGCTTCTGTTTCAAGAAAACGACCTTCTCAGTGCACTCCGAGAATGGGCTTTGTTGTTTAGGGTCTTTACAAGTCAGAACCAGGACTCTTCATGGTAGGACCAGTGGGTAGACAAATGGACAAATTGTCTGGTTTTCAACAATGAGCTCAAAATTCAGCCTCTTGTTTCTGATCAGTTTGAAACTTGTAAGGGTGCGAAGGTCTCATTTCCATGCCCCCGGGATTTCAAAACATTTTCAAAAATTTCAGTTTTTCCCTCGGCCATGAAACACCCCTGAATGTTTGAATCTTCAGTAAGCATTCATTAATAAGCGCTTATATCCCGGCGCCAAATCCTAATTAGATCTGGTCGAATCCTTCCAAATACTTTTTCAAAAGATCTGATAGATTAGGACACTATTCTTGCCAAGAGTGTTGAGTGAGAAATCCGGCAGTTCTTGCCAGAAATCATTCAAAAATATCCGCTGAGATCTCTGCCAGATGTCACCAAGATGGCCAATTACAATTCGCCAGAAACACCTGCCCGCCCTTCGCTCAATGTTCGATTTAACCTTTTTCGCCATGTCTCGTCCAAATATAGGCTCGTCAAGACGATAACAGCAAATATACTGTAGTATTGTTTTGATTGCTCAAAGAGAATCAACATGAACCACGCCAAGCTCGTCAAGACGATAACAGCAAATATACTGTAGTATTGATTTTGGTTGCTCAAAGAGAATCAACATGAACCACGCCTTTTAGACAACAACGACCAGAAATGCCGAAAAATCGCACGCAGAAAAAGGGCAAAGAAGTCTTCATTCACGCAGACTTGAAATAATATGTTAGTAAGTGTTTGGTGGAGCAACAGCGGGTAACTATATTATTAATAACGCAGACCCCAACAAAATCCCAACCTCAAATTTGATAAACCAACCGACGTTTAGGAAGAGATTTTCAAACTCCGAGGGCTTGGAAATCACACCGTCACATTCCTACAAGTTTCAAAAGGATCAGCGATCGTAGACCCATATCTGTAATATTTTAGTCGTTATGCTGTTCGGGAGAGGGGTGGAGTGGGGCAAGCAAACGGTAGTTTCAATACTCGACCTTTATGATATTTTTTTTGTTATGCCTGACTAGGGCAGTAATGGAGATTTTCCCTCCCAATCGGCAAGAATTTTTTTTCACAAATAGCTACCTATTTGTCATGATTTATCATTGGGGTCTCCCTGTGGAAATCACATTAGCGGATTCAGAAAAGCAGAAGATAGAAAAAGGCTTCCACACCCAGTTCATGACGTGAGTAGAGGCTTGATTGATTGAAAGCTTATTATTTTTCTTGATTTTCACTGTAAAAATGTTCCATTTTTATAAATAGATTTAAAGCAAATCTTTTGACACTATTCCGTGCCAAATTTAATTTAGAGTTGATTAGCATCAGCCGAAAATTTTTCAATTGTCAGGGAGCGGAGCTGCGTATATTTTTAATGAGGGACAAAAAACTCGAGCTTAGACTACCAGAGCTGGCCTACAACTCCGCCCCCTGAAATTTTAAAAATATTCGGCTTAGGCCAATCGACTTCAAATTGAATTTTGCATGGAGCAGTGTCAAAACAATTGTTTTAAATGTGTTCTTAAAAATTGACATTTTTTACAGTGAAAATCAAGGAAAATAGTAAGCTTTCACTCAATCAAGCGTCCACTGACAGCACGAACTGGCTGGGGAAGTATTTTTCTTCCTTATTCTTTTCTGAAACCGGTAATGTGATTTCCACGTTGAGACTCCTATGATAAATCATGATAAATAGGTAGCTATTTGTGAAAAAAAATTCTTGCCGATCGGGAGGGAAAATCTCCATTACTGCCCGAGTGAGACCGGTCCCAGTGGAAAGAAGATCCACAAGCCTAACTTCTCCCTATTGATGATCTAGGCTGCGACGGAAGTTACCACAAAGGCTGCAGCTGCGACCACGGATTCTGCTACAAATTCAAGGTGGCTCATGCAGTGGCGCGCCGAGCTTTGGTTTAAAGCGGGTGGTGTTTTTTATTGTATCCGAAATATTTCCGGTAGAACCTAAGGAGGAGTATTGCATGACAATTCTCAATTATAGTGTTTTTCTCTAATGGGGGACCCTTAGGCACTTTTTTTACTATCGAGGGATTTAAGATCAACAAAACACCCCCCCCCGCACTCCCTCGGCGCGCCACTGGGCTTATGAGTCTTGGTTTAGACTCAGCAACTGGGTATTGCCAAATCGCGGGCCAAATTTGCTTCCTGCACCAACCACAGCTAGTGTAGCGTGCAAATGACCTGTAGAGATGGGGTTGAACATCGTAGAGGAGCTGTCAGCATTCCCACGACAACGCGTTAGTCCCCACTTGGGTTGATATACGGTGATAACCTGTTTTTTATTTGACCGAGTATGGAGCAACCATCTTTACGTGATTACACCGCATTTCCTACTTTTCGGCAAATTCCGAAAGTGTCCCCCGAAAATCTCCATTTGTATCCTCTTGACGTGCACATCCTTAAGTCGCTATTTTTACTTTTACCTAGTACTTTTACATTTGCGACGGTGCAAGACGAGTTCAATTGGATCGGCAATCGGGAAATCGGATGCGACGGGCATGGCAGCGACATCCGGTCAATCTCGTCATCTAGCGCACAGTTCTGTAATAGTCAGTGTGTGACCACCGAGAGGTGCACTCATTTCCCATGGACCCTGGCGCACAATGGACACGGGAGTGGTGGTGCTTCATAAATTCGGGGGCTGTGACAAGAGCTGATGCGGTTAGCAGCATTATTGGAAATCCGTATGTACGGGTGCGAACTGTTTGTGGACTGGTCATGGCATAGCCATCTAGTAAGCTAACAATTTACATTGTGACGTAAATAATATTTCTATTTTCTATATAAATTGGGGCCAATGTGCTGGTTTTGATAGCCGTTTGTTTGAATTCAGTTTTGGTTATGAATGTGAGAGGCTTGGCGAGTTATGAAACAAGGCCTATATAAAAACCTAACGGATAGTTACGCAGCATGTCATGACACTAGCATACCCTGTTAAATTCTTATGTCATTGTGTCATTATGTCATTACAGTATAATATATGTGCTGGCATATCATACCCTGTCAAATACTCATGTGATTGTGTCATTATGTTATTATGAGTCGAGTGTGATACTGTAAGATTACTGAACAGCTATGTAAGATACACGCCCGCTAGGCTGAACGAACCGCATTGGATACGACAAAGGCCTATTTGTCCCAATGTCCTCAGCACTTGCGTTGGAAGGCAAGTTTTCTAATTAGATCGTCTGCACAAAATCGGATCTCCTTGTCATTGGCGAATTGAGGTGATCTTGAAGATGATTGCAAACTTGATGTGCGGGCGATACAGCATTGTTGCCGATTCCAAGGCCGGAAGGAGGCAGGCAATGAGAAGGGGGGGGGAGCAAATTTATGAGGCTGTGGCCGGATTGGTCCAGGCTTAAACTACAAGTCGCCCACCCCTTACCCCTTGGTCTTCTGGTATTTTTTACCCTAATAAAAGTTTAAGTACGTGTGATTATTTCTTTTGTAAAATTTGGTCTTTTGACAGGACGGACAATCATACATCCTTCGGTCCTCTGGCAGCGCCCATTATAGTGTCTCACTCTTTTCTAAAACATATTTCATTTAAGTTTTCTTTCAAAGTTATTAAACTCAAAAGCCTACGCTTGTTACAACATCAGCGAGACCAATCAGAAGTTTTTATCTCAAATGTGATCCCTCGTAATACTCGCGACATGGTCACAACGATCAATGACCACTCATGTATCTTGGTCGCGTCGTATTTAAACGTCGCTACATAAGACAGGCAAGGCAATGCCACCAGATTTATATACTCATAGCCGCAACTAACCTGATCCGGGACAGCCATTCAGAGAATTCTGAGAATCAAAAACTGAGCTGCCAGTTGTGCATTACTCTTGAAATCGCCATGTGAGGTCCCGTGTTAGGCTACCGACCGGAAGTTGGGTAGTTAACAAGTTTATTAGACTAAAAGTAGAGTTAGGTAGAGAAGTAAACTGGAGGAAAGGAAACAGAAAGTACAACTACTTCTAAAACTAATAAAACACATGAATACATAGTAAAGTGTTAACTATAGAAATAATAGCAAATAGCACATTCATCAACATTACATACAACAAATTAGCTGTATCAACAGAATAGAGTTAATAGGGTAGACAGAGTTACTAACTAAACACAGTACTAGTGAGTAAACCGGCTGTAATGATTGGATATGAGGACTTGTTGGGCGTGGTCCAACACCAGAATATTGCATGCTGGGAACAAATCATCCGGCTCCCGTACTTCCTTCTAGCCTATGCTCCAAATTAATACATTGTCCGCTAGATTCAGACATCCAAAGCATACAAGATCATCATCGGGTAGTTCTGCGGAATATGGTGGATGGTCAACATACATCATCTGCAACGGACAATGCAACGCCAATGCAAAAAAATTCACCAACTGCCGATAGTCGCCGATGAAAGAGAACATTATTAATTTGGGAAGAAGAAGAACGTTAGATTTAGATACCTGAGTCGCTAATTCATTATTGCATTTCATCTGCGCATTTAATGACCAGAGACATTAACTTCGTCAGTATGATTACAACTGGAACTCTGCAAAGCGAGTTTTACTCGAAAGGGCACTGGTTCACACGGTAAACGTAAAAGGGGAGGGCATAAAGAGAAACAAGGGGGTGGGAACTTTGAAACCAGGTAAAGGCTCGTCTACAGTCGGGGCTTGTAACAGTATTGCAGCTCGACGTGACGTCACACACCTCGGTGAAAGCTCTGAACTCTCTTACAATCCGGCCACAAACCTCGCTCCTTGTAGCTCTTTGTAAAATAGGATCAATCCAGTTTTTCACATCCGCTAACTGTTTCACAACACTGTGTGTGCCAACCCACAACATCGCGTGACGTCATTTTCACATCATGTTAGGCTAAATAGCCGACTATACTAGAGCCTTAAGCTAGTGAGGGAAGTGCCTTGTCTTCGTTATTCTCCAGCAGACTCTTCTGGTGTCAGGCCAAGCGTAGCTCGCCTGATTCCGGCATCTCGTGACGCCGATTGGGCTCGCGCCATTGTGATAAACAACATTCACCGGCGATGTTATCGTTCCGTGAACGGTAATTATTCGGTGAGCCTTTAGACCGCATTTACAAGTTACGAAACTTGCAACGCGAGACGGTGCGTCAAATCAAAGCGAAAATGCAGACTGAAGGACTCGATAGCATCAAGCCCCGAAATATCTGATAGTGGATGCTCATCAAAGCGAACATTAATTGAAGCGAGTCAAAGTCTCATTCTAACTTTTCATCAGGCAGTTTCACTCCCATTTCCCACTCCCACTCCCTTTTCCTTTTTTAATCGTTTCATAAATATTTCGAGTAATCATGGAAACGTTGCTTGGCTTGGTTGTGATTATTTCGGCTGTCTCCTTGAGAGGAATCTTTGCAAATGCCCTCCCCGCGGGTAAGAACTCCTTCGAAAGACCTGCGATAAGAAGAAAGAACTCCTTTTGATCTATTTTGACTTCAGATTGGAGGGACTACGTGCTTGCTCCTTCTGTTTCCCAAGTTGCAAATCCATTTCCCGAAGGTAATTGGTAAATTTGCAATTCTCTTTCACGATAATTGTCCGTCATACTAATTACAAATCGTTTGTTGCGTTAGACTGGCGGGATTATGTGCCGTCTGGCGCACCAAAATACTCTCAGCCGATGCGGGATGGTCTTTTTGAGGGAGACATCGTAATGCCGAACAAAGTCAACTCTGCTGAGGTCTGACTTGATGAACGTATTTTGTGACGGCTAAATTCTTCAAGTTCTTCAATTTTAGTTTTTACAAGGATATAAACAAAAAATAACCCAAATTAATCAACTAACTTTCTAAAACTAGATTAAAAATATTATGCACTAACAAAAAGCATATAGCACAAATCCGGAGTTACTAAATTTTAGTTGGTTAAAAACGATATTTCGCCGACTGATTTTAGTTTCTGCAATTCCCGTTTTTCCCGACATGCATAATATTGATTTTTATTTAAACTGTTCGTTACAGACGAATAATTTGTTCGCTTTTGCAGGCGGATGTGGATGTTTTAGCAGATGTTGCTCGGAGTGCAGTGAAAGGAGATACAATGAAGTGGCCCAATCGAACGGTTTTCTACTCGATTTCCAGCTATTTCAGTGAGTTTCGGGGGCTTTTGCAGCATAATTTTTAATCCTCGTGGGATACAAATTTACAAATCAATCAATCAAGGCAAGATCAAGGTATATCGAAATTGAAATATATCTTGTCTTTTTGTGAGCCACAGCGAATGGCGAACGGGACGTCATTCGAGGTGCAATGCGGAACATTGCAGCTCATTCGTGTATCCGGTTTGTGGAGAGGACTTATCAACTGGACTACATCTTCTTCTCTGGAAATTCAACAGGGTACGTAAATTTCATCTTAACTTGGTGCGATTTTCAGAGGGAAGAGGGTTTACAAAATGTCTCCATGTTTTTTTCTTTATTTAAATATTCCAACGTCATTGATGATATCGGGGTCTTTAGAAGTGCTTAAAGCTCTGACAAATTCATTTTTGAGGAATTTAAACCGAACTTTGCAATTTCACTAAAACAACTCTTGTGTTGTAGCACTGCCGGTGAATTATATTTTTAAATCATCACAGCTCTTCTATTGAATTAGTTTGAATAACGAAGGGACACCTTCTGAGCCGAGGGAAAATTCCAGTCATGCTTGAAACTAGTCCCTAGCTCCGCCCCCCGGATTTCTAACTAAAAATGATTTTGCCAATTTGAATCGACGTAAAAATCAATTTTGAAAGGGAAAATGCCAAAAGTCTTTAAGTTGAATTTTTTTCAAAAATTGACAAAAATAGCGGGGGGGGGATCCTTATACTTAAAGCTCTATTAGAAAGATAAAGTGGAGTCATTTTGTGTTCCACCTCTGAAATTGTCCCAAAGCAGTTAACCGGATCAAGGCAGTTAACCGGATTAAGGCAGTTAACCGGGTTTTTCGAAGACGCGATTACTTGACAGAGTACTTTAAACGGATCACATACATTCATTACGTGGAGCGACTTTTTGCAGCTGTTGGTCATATGTGGGTCGACAAGGTGGCCGGCAGGAACTCAACTTGGATCGCGTGGGATGCATCCGGCAGGGGTTAGCAGTCCACGA
>LRSR01005561.1:0-17435 GCA_001579985.1 Hypsibius dujardini | reverse complement strand
AGGTTCCTTCCTTATAAGGAACATCCTAAACCTAAAGATCATCCCCCGTGAGCGTTACTGTATCAGTACTGCGCAGTGCACTGGCCGAAGCAGCAGGAGTAAATCTTCCCCACAAAGCGGAAATCAAGGCTGACCCTACGAAATTACACTGGTCGCATAACGATTCGCAGGACCGACAAAGATGTCCGAACCGAATCGCCAACCGAACCGAATCGCGCAACATGGATGGAATGGTTGGTGCCAGGCAAAAAAATGCAAGCAAAAGTACAACTGAATTCTCGCGCGTTTCGTAATTTCTGTCGTCATTCTGTGTGGTGTGGTGATCGGACTGCTAACTTCAACTCACTCCTGCGTCAAACGCGCTGTTTCAAAGCGGAAGCAAATTGCTGTTTCAAGTGTCCCTTGCTGGTGCCTTAATTCCCTAAAACAAAGCAGCAGATACCGCTGACAGCGTAAAGTTGCGCAAGTATGATGAAGTTTATTCTAAACTAGACCAAGGGTCGTCACCGGCCGAACTGCCACGGCGAGCGAGCGACTAATTGTCGAGTGGCCGGACTCTCTCTGTCAATATTGACATCCTCCAACTGTAACCCCCTTTTAAGTCGCACCGTTAATCGCTTTATTTTCCCGCTGACAGAACACTTCACTCTCTCTCTCTCTCTCTCTCTCTCTCTCTCTCTCTCTCTCTCTCTCCCTGCGAGTAAGTAACGACTTTAGGTACAGAGTAGGGTACTATACTAACCCGTACCTTCCGATGTACCTTGGCATTTTTCACCGTCCTCGCCACAGCCAGACCCGCATCTATTCGTGACACCGGCAAGAGCAGCAACAGGTGGCAGTGAGTTGATGGTACGTGGCCGTCAAAGATGCGCGCGTTCGACGAAACGTTCGGTAGCCTCCTCATCAATTACCAAACAAAGTAGGCGTCTTCTCTCTGAGGATCCCCCCCCCCTGTCCGCGAGATATACACCTCCTGTCCGCGTGTGTCCTTGCCGCAATATTTCTCAGCAGCATATCCCAGTACTGGAGCGTCTACATGGTGTGACTATACTGTGTCTTCAATGAAACCCAAACGAGTTCGTGAGGATTTCGGATAGGACACGCAACATCATATCACCCTCATCATAACCGGAAGAGTCTTGGTGGCATTGCTGTTGGTTATACGGATGGGCACCGTTTGGAGGGTCACGCTGTGGTACCTCCTACTTGTCCTGCTGGCCAGTGTTGTTCCCAGTACCCGACCGGAGCCGGAGCATCATCCGAAGCAGACGGGGAAGAAGGATGAAAAGAAGAAAAGCGGCGAGGAGGCTGGGTGAGTTGCTGTCTCGCTTTCTTCGATGATTTCTGCCCTTCTGGGTTGTTTCGCACGGTTGTTGGTGGACTTCCCTCTCCTTGCAGGGCTGGATCGGGGGAGGAGCACGCCAAGGAGGGATTGCGGTGCTTCAAATGCGATCCGACGGAGAACAACAACTTTTGCCGGGATTTTAAGCCCAAACTGGCCACGCCCTATGACTGTGCGATCGGCGCGGAGCAGGGTAAAGCCGCCAAGACGGCATCACCGTTGGCTGTGATTGTGACCCCGGATATTCCCTTTTCCTGCTATAAAGTGAAGGGTGATGCTGCCTACGGCCATGGGAAAGGTAGGTCTTTGTAGGTCTCCAGACCAAATCGCTTCGGCAATATTCGGCGAAACCAAACGTGCAAGCTTTATTTAATTTATTTAATTTAAATTTGTGGAACCGTCAAACTTCAAAGCGACTCAACAGATTGATCGGAAAGATTCTTAATGCCCAGGAAGAAAAAAGACTGGCAGTGATGGAAGCGCTTAACTGTGAGAGACGTTTTGCATTTTACGTAATATTGTACGAGTTTGTATAATTTTGGGAAGATCAGGACATAAAAAACTGCAGGTAGATCACCAGCTTTGCTGAGTCTTAATTGTATTTCCACGTTTAGTGTGTTGTTAAAAACGCCTTGCACAATGTGAATTGAGGGTCAACTAATCACTTCTGCCCGCGCGAGCCTCAATACTGAGGCTCGCCTCTGAGGCAATAATGAGTATTGATTGACACACCAGCGACCCCGAGGCTGAATGAATCGGAATGATTTGAGGGATCCCGGGTAATAGAGGAAACAGTCGACAAAAAGTCGGAATTATTTTTGTGATGCAACTAAAGGGGGCGTTCGTTGCGTTTATCAGTTGATTGATTGATGCAATTAATTAATTAATTAACTCAACTAATAATTGTGCATTATCAAGTGCTCTATCTCGATGTGCGCTTTCTTCTCCTTAAACAGTTTATGGAGCGAAACGGTATGGCTGCGGTCACGTGACCAAGGTGCGCACCATCGATGTGGCGACGGGTGTGCAGGAGTGCGCCGAGGCACGCCTGACAACAAAAGGCAAAGATTTTTTCGGTAAGCCTCACACGCGCAAAGCTCCCAGTAATTTTCACATGTTGACACAAGGCGCAGACGACAAACATCTCTCTCTCTGTGTGTTTTCTTGTGTACTTGCAGACGGTGTCATTTGCAATTGTGATAATGCTGACGGATGTAATTCTGGTAACAGAGTCTCTTCTTTTAATGCTTTACTTATTTACTGGCCCTTTGTAGTCCTACTGCCTTATCTGAGGTAGGACGAAAAAACATCCCGTTTTGAATGAGACTTGAAACACTTTCATCTTTCACTCTCGTGCTTTCTTCGACTCAATTTTTTTGCAACGACGGAAAGATGTAAAGGTCTCTCTCCATTCATGCGGTCGGCTGACTTGAGGCTTTTCAACGACGCCAATGAGGAAATCCGATTGAGGAAAGTGACTTTTTGAATTTAATCGGATTAGTGGCAGGGTTAATCCGTGATGAGGCAAGCAGAAAAGAAAATGTTTGAGAAAAAGAAAATGGAAACCTCGTCGCCATCAGAGGCAGGAGAGGGACGCGCATGGAGAGTACAGTGCATTGTCTTCTATCGCGAGCGCCGGCACTCTCTAAAGTCAAGTGGTCATCGAGTACTACAGTACGAACCGGTTAAGTGATGACCTCGTGTCAGCAAACAGGAAAACGCTGAAAGGTCACCGCCAGACGGCGCGCGTTTTGCCTGTTTGGATGAGTCAAGTCATCAAAGATTAATGTATCGAGAAAATCAGAGAAATGAGAAAAAAATTGTAAAATCAGACCTCTACGGTAATTAGCGATCATACATCCCATTAAGAAAAAGGTGAACGGACATTTAACTGTGCTGTTTTTTTCCAGCAAGGTTTGGACCCTTCAAGGCTTGAACCCTTTAAGCTGTGTGTACTCGTATCGTAGTGTCAATGAAAGTTTTCCGGGTCGCAGTATGATGTACACGAAGAACGGACGTCTACTTGGTCAAATAATTAAATGACCAACCGTTTTCTAGTCTCTAATCGTAACCATGAGGGGGCAGGTACGGTTGCACCATGCTGGTTGCGGTTGATTCAGGACAGCGCGTCGCGACCGACCACCGACGTCTTTATTTACCGGCAACTAATTGGCTAAACGGAAGTGCGTGAAATTTTTGGTTTTGTAATTTCAAGGCCGACCCGCACTACCCGGCTACACCACTACCCGACTACACCACGACCTGATTACACCACTACCTGACTCATGATCAGTAGGTTCTACGAAATCTTCATCAGGGACTACACCACTACCCGACTACACCTGACTGACTCAATACGTTCGATCAGTTCTATGAGGAACGCGCACGCTTGCAGACATCGCAGTCAGAGCACGGTTTAAAGGTTTACGCTCATTTTTATAGCTGAACATGGTTCTGATTAGTACTTCCGCGGGGCGAGCGTTGGGTGTTGTCTGGGTTTACTGCTGCGTCGGACTGATCAACGGACAGGCGGATCTAGTGACCAACGGTTCGGGAAGCTTCACCATCGAGTCCGCTGTAAACCGGCTCAATAGAGCGAGAATTTTCTCGGACGACCATCAGTTCATGCGGCGTGTGGCGTGGATCATGACGAAGGACGGTGGCGACCCCAAGACATTCAGGCAGGGTTATAACGGCGGGATATGGCAGGTACGTGTATTATACAGGGACTGCCATATATAGATGGCAATATTTTGGGGTACTAATAACACAGGCAGAGGCGCATGCAAGTGTCCAATCTGAAAACAAGAATCCCCATTACACCGTTGTGAGGGTCTTCTCAAGTTCGATCCTGAACTACATAACTGTATTGCAATATGGCTGTTCCAGTGTATTCCCGCCGGGTACACATTTGTCAACCCAAATAGCTCCGCCCCCTAACATACAAATATATTTTCGTCAAGGCCAATTAATTTCAAATTAATTCTTAATTAGGATAGTGTCAAGCAATTCTTAATTTGATTTAATGCTTAATTTAACGTTTTTTCAAGAAACCATACTTTTTTGCAGTGGAAATAACTATTACACGTACCTCTGACAATAGAAATTCCGCCAAAATTAAATAGCCCAAGTTGCCGGAGTATATTCTTGTTTATAATACAAAACAACCAGAACTATTTCAGTATTTATGCCGGTGAAAACTGACGCTCTTCAAGCTCAGCGTTGGTGTTGTGCCACAGGAATGAGAACGATGACTTTTTGTAGGCATGTACATCAAACAATCAATCGTTGAAATGAGTGGACAATGTATGTGGGAACCGTATCTTGAAAAATGAAAATCAATTTGAGTTTAATGTGAATTCGCTTTATAAAAAGACTTTTTGAATGCTCAGAGAGGTGGTAAGATGGACTGCCGAAACCTGGATTATAACAACTGGTTATTTAGAACTGGCTTCGTACGAAAGTTTGTTGCCTGAAAAAGTGGTGTCCGCTTTCAAGTACAAGTGTGGATGTCCAAAGGATAAGACAATTTGCAGAGAACATGAATTTTTGCCTTACTAATCAGGCTTTCTCTAAAAAATTTTAAAATGCATTTTTAGATCGACAAGGATGAATTTTTCCTCACACAGACCAACCCAGTGGCCATCAGGATGTACCACCCGAAGATCCAAAGTAAGCTCGGCATCTCCTGGCCGGACGTTCACTGGTCCGACCTCCGCAAGCCGTTCTACTCTCTGCTGGCGGCACGCCTCAAGCTCGCCATCACCACATCGCCCGGCGAATGTCGGCGACCCATTCCCACTACGACACCGGACCAGGCCAGCTACTTTGCCCGTTGTTTTGCCGGACGGAAGGTCAACACGGTCAACACTCGCAATCCGCAAGCTTTTCTCATGGCCATCTCTCAGTGCCAACGTGCCATGGCCTGCCGAACGAACACCTTCTAGACACAGGCATATGTCTGGATTCGCTAATGTACAGACAGTGTGTTGTTTTGTCTGAATGAAACAGACATATGTCTGGATTCGCTAATTTACAGACAGTGTGTTGTTGTCTTGCTAACACAGGCATATGTCTGAATTCCCTAATTTACAGACACTGTGTTGTTGTCTTATTGACACAGGCATATGTCTGAATTCACTAATGTACAGACACTGTGTTGTTGTCTTGCTAACACTGGCATATGTCTGGATTCGTTAATGTACAGACAGTGTGTTGTTTTGTCTTGTTGACAACCTGCAAAAAATTCTTTAGTAATCCTTACAATAAGTACAGGCATCCTTTTTTCCTTCCTTTATTGCAACTTTTTTTGAAAGAGACCCTGACTGAATACCTTCAATTTCAGGCAAACTTATTTCGATTCACAACAGCTAGTTATTAAACGGCCATATTTTCTGCCGTGTCTATTCACATAATTAATTTGTGTCCCACGAGCAGCTGGGACGCTTCACAGCGGGGTACTGCCAAAATGTGTATGCATAAATGAGGCCAGATGAGAACGCCTGCAGTTATTGAGAATCTGCCTGCCTGCCTGCCTACTGTGTGTTGTCTGTCTGTCTGTCTGTCTGTCTGTCTGTCTGTCTGTCTAACGGAGAGAGAGAGAGAGAAACATGAAATTCTTTACACCTCCAAACACAAAGGAGGCACCCATACACAAAGAAGCGCCCCCCCCCCTAATTGAGATGACCAGACAAATTGCCGTGACAGTCATTAACGACCATAAAGATTGCCATCTCATGATGAACTCCGCTTGCCGGACACGAGAGAGACAGAAAGGACCGACAGCGACGCGGGGTTCATTCAGAATTCGTGTCTGTCTCGCTCTGTTGTGTATGTTGTTGTTCTTCATTCGCGATGGACTGCGGTCAGACATCATGGTGAGCCATCATCGTGATCATTAAAAGCGCGGTCGGAATAGAATGAAATGGATGGCAAATTGACTGGGCGTTTGGGGTGTGAAAAATGTAAGAGTGATGACCGGTCGTTAGGAACTTTTAACCGCGATTACCTTTACCACAATACAACTCCACAATGCAATGCAACTCTCAAACGGTACCTGTCTGAGCATACATGGGTTGTCCTAGTCATTTTTTCGGGGTATTCTCAGCAATTACGGGTACTTTCTTCCCTTCCATAATAATCAAGTGCGGAAAACGAACAGAAAAATTTAAAGGGACACCAAATTAACTCAACGTTGTCAGTGTTGGTTCGTACCCAACAGGTACCCAACACTTACTAATAGTCTAGTCTATCTACCTCGTTAACCTATTCCTATCTACCCTCATACTCTATAATGTACTTAGCTATTATCACATACATAGTTCCGCCATCTCGGCAGGAACTAGTAACGTTAGATCAGGAACTATCCTTTATCCCTGACTCTATAAGCGTATGTTCTACAGTAATCTGGGACAGTTCCTTCCTTTCACCTCTAATCTTCTCTATCAGTAAAGTCTTACCACGATTCTTCTCCTATCATTAAGTCTAATAGCTTGTAGGTTCAGGTTCTTTCGTCATAATGAGGATGAAGGCCTAACATCTAAGTTACATTGCAGTTTGTCAGACTATTCTACTGAATACGAGTAGTGCGCATTGAAGAAAGGACCTGTTTATTATTTAACAAAAATAATATTGAAAGTTTAATATCAAAAGGTCTTGTCGTAATCAGTTAAAGCTGCGTCATTGTTTCATGTGCGGTAATTTTTTCGTACCGGTAAAATTGTCACCAGTCAATCATTTTGCGTGTCTTATTATTTGGAAGTCTACTATTGTTCGTGTAGCATGTGTGTGCTACAGTAAGCGACAGAATATCATCTAACTGAGGGTCCCGGAAATGGGCAAAAGGGGCGGGGCAGGGGTAATAATTGAACAATCAACCAATCAACTCCGCTGCGATTGCTCCGAAGCTCAGCTGATTGATTGGTTGATTGCTTAAGTATTACCCCTGCCTCGCCTCTTTTGTCCATTTCCGGAACTCTCCATTAGATTAAACTCTGTGGCTGACTGTATTATATTTGTGTCATCCTCGTCTCGATTTATTACTTGCTTAATTCCTCCTCCCGGAATAGCTTTTTTTGTGAGGCCAATTTGACGGAGGTTACGATGGTTGGTGCAGTCTTCGATATATTCCGCGATCTCTCTTTCCGGTAAAAGAAACACATGTATATCAAATCTTAGGACAAAGTTCTTAATAAGAGAGTGCTCCAAGACAATCTACATAATGTCCCTAAGAATATTCTACCACGTCAAGGTGTATTTATTCTGCGTGCCTGTGCCTGTGTGTACTCTAGCCTATGTCCCCATCCGGTGAAGTGGAATTGTTGGTGCGCCCCTCCAAGTGGACGTCGGAGGAAGAGTGGTCAGCAGCTCCCTTTTATAGAAAAACGCAGATGTCCTTCAAGTACCCTGGACCAGGGAATGCACTCGCCCAAGTGTCGCCTTCTCAGTGCACCTTATGATATTCTTCAGCAATTTCTCTGACCACATTTCACGCGAGCAGACAATAGCCCCTTCCCTGTAAATTATTTCAACGGCAATCTACTCCTCCCCTTAAATGTCTTAAAGCATTATTACCTCCATTTACCTAGCGCAGAAAGAGAGAGAGTAATGTCACTGCTGCGCCTTTCTCACCTCACCCCTCCTACCCACTTAGGCGCGAAAAATACACGCCGTTTGTGAGGGAAGTGTCGAGATTGACAGAAAAGAAAAGCAGAACACTCCGCCGACTGCATGTCGTCGCTTCTCCATTGTCTTGAAAATTCCCGGTCTCGTCTGTCTGGCTGTGTGTACGTGTGTTGGATGGGATGAAGTGTGCATCTGGGAAAAGTAAAAGAGAAGAACAGCCCCCAAGTAACAGACTAATGAGTGCCGGAGCACTGCAGGTATCCCCTCCTGCTCACTGCTCCTTATGTCTCCTGCCTGTCTGCCTGTCTGTCTCTCTGTCTGTGTCTGGCTCTCATGTCTGCGCCTCGAGGACGAAGGAACATATTTTGTCTCCCCACTTGAGAACTTTTCCCGTTTGATTTCTCTCCCCTTGTCCGTCCGTTTCTGCGCCCCTTTCACATTTTCACCCACCACACACACAGGACAGAAGGAGAGACCACATGTGAGATCATTTGTTGCCGCGTGGGTGAAGTATTTTTCGAGTGTGAAGAGAGAAGTGAAATTGGACTTCCTTTTCCTCGGGAAGTTCCTGTCTTTCTCTCTCGAGAGGGAGAGAGAGAGAGAGAAAAAGAGAGAGAAGTGTCTGTCCGGGTAGTCCATAAAACGTGCTCGAGACAATAAGGTGCATGGGGACAATTGGAGGAGGGAGGGTGGCATGCCAACTCTCTCCGACGCCCTGGTCAGTGGTTGCCTCGAGTGACCACTGGTGAGATGAGGGGCTATTGTGTGTTTTACCAAAAATTGCACACACACACACACACACACAGACACAGACAGACAGACACACACACACACACACATGTGATCGGTCTATTGCGTTGTGAGTGTTCGTCGCAGCTTTGTGCCGTGTGGAAAGTGAAGAGAGCACACTTCTCACTTCGTTCCCTTTCTAATTACTCTGCTAATTGGGCTATGATTGTCCTCAGCGAGCGCTTCTTGCAGCTGAGTTCACGAGGAAATCCGACCAAATTTAAGGCCAAATAAGTGCACAAATTATTTGTTTCTGTCACCGATTTTGAACTTTGAAGACAAAAAAATGGTGACGTTGTTTAAAAATTGCGTGACGACGTTACATTTTATTTATTTTAACGTCACATTACCCCCGAGTCTAAGAGCTCGATATATTTTCCCATATTTTTTGTGTGAAAAAAAACCGTGGCAAGAGTTTTTTTGGCGGGAATGAGAAAATTCCTCAGAAGTCTTCCAAAGCTCCACATCAATTTTGTTAATAATTCCTGCGAGACACTAAAGTCATGTAATAGTTCTTAGCTGCGTGTGTTTTAAATTCAGCACTCTCGCCAAAAATTAGCTGTGGAACTGTGAGCTTGACCGCCATCAGAGGGCCTCTCCCTCCAGCGATCGAATATCCGGACAAAGTGGACATGACAGACACATGCCTTGGCTTTGACACAGACACATGACTGCCTTGGCTTTGACATGACTGCCTTGGCTTTGACACTGAGTGTTATCATTTTCGGGACCTTTATTGATTTGTGGAATATTATTATTATTTTCCATCAGTTGTACCGTATGCTCGCGATCTCAAAGGACAACTAAGCCCCGCCTCCCTCGGTATGGTCCTGCACTCGATTGAACGTTCAGTCCGATTCACTCTTCTCTGATTGGCTCATTTCGTACAGCTTACTCCTTCTGCTCGATCGATTGATTGTACAGTTGTCCAGTGGAAATTTGGTGAGCGGCACTGAACAGGCACGACCCGGGTTGGTTAAAATTTCCGGGTAGGGCAGAAAAATGTCCCTTGAGATCGCGAGCATACGGTACTGTATAAGGAATGACCAGCGGGGAAGAGGCCAACCCGCATTGATCTGGTCGCTCTCTCCGCGCTGGACGTCGGAGAACGGCGCGTGATCCCTTACACGTGGCTGGACTCTGATGCGCGCAACAACAACACGAGATGAGAATGATTATCAAAATGGGCATGAAAGCGTGTCCGGGGATGGAAGCGTGTCCGGGGATGAAAGCTTGTCCGGGGATGATGGGGGGAGGAGTTATGTGGGACGTTATGCCATTATTCGTGGCCCATATATCCTGCATGTTGGTTGAATATAATTTTACACTAACGCTGATTTGAAAATTGAAATGTAGGACACACAGACACACCGGTACTTCAGGGGACTCTGTACCTTGCGTGATGGGATAATTGCGTCGAGGTCATTCACAAGTCAGGACAGGACCATTGATGATATGACCGCGTTAAAGACCATGCGATAAAAGGGATTGAAAATAAAACCGTTAGCTTGGAATGTATTTTGAGGGAGCTTAAAAAATTACTAGGAACTGGGTACGAGTGCTGGGCCTGACAATTCGGGAGAAAACGAAAGAGGACTAGGAATAAGGAGAGTAATAAATAGGAAGGTAATGCACAAACTTACATCATTGCTCTATGGCACTTGTACAAGAACCTCACCAAACGGCGCAAGGAACTACGGCGAATTATTTCAAACAACGCTTCACTGTGTATTCGCGATCTTTTGCTTTGCACTGGGATGAGCATAAACCCTAAAGGTAACTACTAGAACTTTCAAATACACGCTTACTGCCACTAGCAACGCAATTTTCTTAATTAAAAAAAATGGTTTCACTTGATTTTAGAATCCTTTTCCTACAGTTTCTGTTTAATAAGTGATTTATGAATACCTGCAGTGTGTATTTACATCAGCAATGTAACCGCAATCGTGACTGGACAATATTCGAATAATTGGCATCAATCGTTAGCATGCTCACACGTCGAGTATTTTCTGCGACTGCCACTGTACATTGTCCTTTGTTTGTTTGTCTGAGGGTTCTTGTCTGAGGGTCTGAGGGTTCTTGTCTGAGGGTCTGAGGGTTTTTCGCACAATTCAGCGCCTCCTTTGTTTGTCTGAGGGTTCTTCGCCCAATTCTGGGCAAACATGTACACACTGACAGGGCACACTGACTCGTGAAAAGGGACTGCAGTTCTGTAACTGTTTCAGCAGTCATACCTGAAAAAGAGAGCCAACGAACACGGGCCACCTATTATCCGGATTTTACACAAAAAAGCCTTCTGTTTAACCACCCACAAACACAAAACTTTGCCCTATATTTACAGTGGCGCAATTCGATATCTCAAGAGAGATGAGAGCCATGAGATAAAGAGACAGACAGACAGATAGACAGACAGACAGACACGGACACAAAGTCGTGGCAGTTGAACCTCCTGTTTGTTCACGTCCCCAGCACTCCACTGGGACACCCCTAATCCCGCTAATGGCTTTTGGTCTGAAGAAAAGGGACCCTCCCTGCAGGCAGACAAGATCGCTAAGGTTTTGTCAATGTTTAACGAAGAAGCTAACCGGCACACAAAATGAATTTGAAGCATATGTGTCGCGCCTTGTCTTCCACAAGTATTCTCCCCCCTCAACCCCCCACCCCCTCAACCAAATCTCTCACTCCAACAGTTCATCATAATAATAATGGGCGAAATCACATAACGCGCGACCTGGTTTAATATTATTGTGGCGACACGTTAACAGCTTAAACGGGACACGTCTCTCGTTTCTTCTTCATCTTCCCATCTTGCCTTTCATCCTTCTCTCTCTCTCTCTCTCTCAATCACTCGTTTCAGTCGTTTGAATTAAACTGGCAGTCATATTGAGGAACGATTACCTTCCCTCGTCTCGGGCATGTCCGTCCGGCCATGTCAGCCGCCAACGGGTCATTCGAGCTTTTCCTCAGTTCAGTCCATTCTCAGCAGCAGCTATATATAAAGCGACGGACTGCACTACTCTCACAGCAGTCCGTGTCCTCGCTCCTCAAGAATCAATAATTTGGGGGAGTTAAACGTTATGTTAATGTTCCGAATGATTAACTTCCTAATTGACAGGTCGCATCTATATTGGGGCCCATCATATTCTCCGCGGTTTGGCCTCTCTCTCTTTCTCTCTCTCTCTCTCTCTCTCTCCCTGGACACTGGTCATAAAGTCTGCTGCGTGGAAAGTGCAGGGAAAATGCCAAATAGCTACCCGAAGTACGGGTCAGGCGTGGGAGGGTCAAGTGGCGCCATGTTCGCATGAGGAGTTGTGACTCGAAAGAGTTAAAAAAAAAACAAAATATAATACTGTGAACTTCAGATGACCAAGCGAAAAATACAATGACATTAATGAAAGACCCGTCAACAAGTACATCGGTCAATCGTTTTAACATGGTGCGAGATTCAATATAATACCCTCACTTAGGCGTATTTATTAGATAGACAATTTTACAAAGTAAGGCAACACTCGGCAGTTACACATAATGAAACTTTTTCGATAAGCAAGGTTTTGGTTAGAAAAACTGCTTCGAATCGGAAGTCGGTACAAAGCAGTTTGCCAGCATATTAGTCTGAAGGTTCCGTTCGGGCTTTTCCCTGTCCATTTCAGGGAGGCACTATTGGTATCTTTGTTCAGATCGAGTCCGTCTAGCGGCGACCAATCCGCGGCTGCGAACGCGGAAGACAAAGTGGACGCCAGCCCCGCCCAACTCATTCCCAGCCCGCGGAGAATGAAGCGAAACAGACAGGGCGGAAGAGAATGAGCGCGAGAGAGAGAGAGAGAGAGAGAGAGAACTGACCAGCCTGCACACTCACGGCAGTTTGATGGTGATGATGAGGTTATCAGCAGCTTGTTAAACATCCACTGGTCAGTGGCGTGTGGCATGCTTTTATTGAGGCCGGGAGACGATGACAGTTTCCTTCCCTTCTTCCTGAGATTGAGCGAACAGTACATAAATCACCTCGTCCACGTCGTCACGTCGTTCACTCACTCTCCTTCGCTCCCGCTTTCACCCTCATTTTTACTCCCGTCCTTCCCGGAATCATCACACAGACACAGACACAGACACAGACAGACACACGCCCACGCGGATAATTTATAGCGCCGTCCCGTATTTCAACCTGCTGTTTGATGTCTGACAGATTGTGATAGATGGCTTTTTGATGTCTATGGACTTGGACCATTGATTACTGAGAGTGACCAACCTCCTATTGCACATAACGGCCCACAGTTGGTAGCATCTTTCGCATCGTAAAAAAAGGTAAGCACCGACTGTCCAGTACCGACATTATTAATTAGCATTTTATCTCTCAGCTTCAATTAAGGCAAAAGGTTGTAGCAAGTTGTGTTAGACGATCGCTGACTCCCACATAAATGCAGAACTAATGACATGCCCTCGCAGGATGAAGAATGAACAATTCCTTCGGAATATGAAATTTTATTTGTCGGTACATTTGAACTGTCATCGTTTCATATTTCTACCTGAAGTTTCCTGAAAGCCCCCCGGATGAAAATCTGTATAGGGACGACAGGGAAGATCAAAATTGCCTTTACACCAATGCCCGCTCTTTTCCGTCAACATCCAATTAAAACTGGCCCAAATTCATTCCATCTGTCCGACCTGATTTCCCCTCAAAATGATGACGGATGTTCTCGTGTACTACTACTACCACTAACGTAGATGGGTATGGGCCCCGGTGGTACAGGGTATGGGCCCCAGTGGCGCCAGTTGCGAAAATGATTTAGCGTAAACCCCAGAGACAAGTGGACTGAATTTTAAAACATGGCATATATATATATATATGTATATGTATATCTGAAGTGGACCGATCGACCGATCTAAGGCTGCCGGAGCAGCGGTGGTCAGTTGAGTTTACAGTATACACGCAGTAGTAGTAGGACAAAATTCCAACCCAGCCCGAGTGTACAGTGGCGCGTTATTAGTCTGTCAATAGAAAAACCCGCTTTGCCGCTCGCTTAGCATTCATTATTTGAGCTGTCCCTCCGTCGTCTCGAGTCTGGTTAAGGTTTGTGAAAGGAATTTTTGGAGAGCTTTACGGTGGTTGACCGTCTCTATCGTCATCGGCGACGACGGCGGCGGCGAAATTCAAGCCGTGAAGGGGAACGAAGTGCTTCAATACTCGGAGATTCGCACTGATATTCTGACGTTCCTCTTACTGACGCAGATGGTTTGCTTTGCTTGGATGGTGAAGTTTCAACGAGTCATAACCTCCCTTACTGACCTTTTAGTCAAAATATTTTCGCTCATGCCGGATGGACGCCAAGTGAGTGTGTATAGACATTATTATTGGGAATGTGAGACGATCGGGTCAGGGGAGAAATATCTTTAGTGGTTTTAAAATAAACAAGTGTCTATATACGAAATAGGAAGTAGGAACTTTTAGTTAGTCTGAAAAGGGTCTGCTCGATGCCTATCTGCATGTTCAGGTTGTCTGTCTAGTCTGGATTTGACCCTATGCGCCTGTCTTGCGTTACCTCTCTATTTGTTAATGTCTATTTGTCTACGTGTGTGTGTAGGTGTCTATTTGTCTATTTGTCTATTTGTCTGTTTGTCTGCATGTCTGCATCTCTGTTTGTTTGTCTGCCTGCCCGTCTACCTGTCTGACTGTTCTTCCGTCCGCACGCCTGGTTATCTGTATACTGTGTCTGAAAAGTACCTGCCTGTGTCTGCTCACCATCCGTGGGCTGTCTGCATGTCCAATGGATGGTCAAACGAACAACACGTTACAATCGTCACGGCGCTTTGTCTTTGGCGTCGATGAAACATGATGGTTTTGCCTGTTGTCCTTCCACGTTTCCCTCTCATCTCTCCTCTCCCGCCTGCGGGCCTCCAAAATCCAGTCCTGTGCTTAGAGTTTCCGCGAGACTCTTTGCAGCAGAATTAATCGCTTTTAATCCCTTCACTTGGTCATCGTCGACGGCCTGCCTGGGAGCGTTGTTAGTTAGCAGCAGCAGCGAGCAGCCGTCCCCCAGATGTGTCCTAGCGCTTTTAGTCCCAATCCCAGAAAGTGCCACAGTAGACTTGTCGTGGTGAAACTTTCCGTAAAGCTCCCGGTGGACCCGCCCCCTCCTTCCTTCCCGGCAATCTTGGACCGGGAAATTAACAGTTAATGTATTGACTCAAGCTTCCGGATTACGATGGGGACCGTATATTTCGGATTCGGTTTCAGAGACAGTAAAGTGCACTGTCGCCGTAATGGTTTTTCTCGACTCAGGCAAAACCCGATGACAAGCAAGTAGTAAGGCAACCGGGAGAAAAAGTAATGAACGGACAGAGAAAGTCAGACAGATAAACATACGGGAGGGCGGATAGACAGACAGACAGACAGACAGACAGACAGACAGACAGACAGACAGACAGACAGTCAGATAGTCGAGTAAATATGCAGACAGACAGATAAAAACAGACACAGGCACACACAGAGATAGATGGATAGGCACGTCCTCAAACAACCGGAGAGTCAAACCTTCATTACATATATCTAGAACCGGACCGACGGCCATTATTAAGGGAGATGGAAACAGCTTCCTGTTCATCGCAGGCGCGTCCATCCAGAAACTCGTTGAAATGATTGCCTTTCAGTTCGGACTGCATGACGGAAAGGGAATCCTCTAGCGTTGCACTGCTGGCCTGCTTCCTCCGTCAGAGAGGGCACTGCCTGTTTATATTTGGTTAGGCCTCTGATCAGGAAATTGTATTGCGAGACCTAAGCGCGCGCGAGCGGTCAAGACAGGGACGCAAATTGAATTTCCAACCCATGTCTACAGCACACACACGAAACCGAGATGGACTTCTTCTTTCTATAAACCATCACATCCATTACGCCAGTTTATATTGACTGGACCATTGTCCGGCGCTACTTCAATATGCCACATACAGAAGCCTCATTTTACAGTGCTCTTTTATGGTCTTTTCAGGCCTGGAATATGCCGCACTGTACGCATCGTCTCTTTGCCGGTGCCTTCGCTATTATCGTGTGGACACTGCTGATGAACAATTGCTCTGTTAATGGCGACAACATGGACCACCACCTTCGCCGGTCAGCCGAACCGGAATCGATCTGCGAACCGGTCAACATCCCCATGTGCCGCGACGTGGCGTGGAAGTTCACCATGATGCCCAACGTGTTCAACCACGATTCCCAGGAGGAGGCCGGCATGGAAGCACACCAGTTTTGGCCGCTGGTCAAAGTGGGCTGCAGTTCCGACTTGACTGTGTTCCTTTGCTCCATGTATGTGCCGGTCTGTATGGAGGACTACCGGAAACCGCTACCGCCCTGCAGGTCAGTCGAGTTAATTTACGGTAACTGCAGTATAACTTTATATTCTAGTTGTCTGTTTATGTATGTCTGACTAACGGTCAGTATGTCTGCTTTCTATCTCCCTGTTGTTTGCTGGTTTCTTTCGGCCTACTTATATGTCCTGTCCACATACACGCCTGTCTGGATATTTGTCTTCTTATTTTTGTTGTTTGTCTGTCTATTTGCCTGCATATTCTTATGTCAGCCTGCCTGTTCATAAGTCTGCCTGGATGTTTGATTGACCGTCTGTCTGTTTGTTTATATCTTTATTGAACAGCGACTTTTTACCATATTCTCTTTCTTCCTATTCTTTATACATTTGTCTTTCTGACTATCTTAAACCGGACGTTGTCTGCTTGTTTCTCTGCCGACTGTTTTTGCCTATTAAAATGTTCACCAGAGTGCTGTCTTCTTTTCAGGTCTCTCTGTGAGCGAGCCAGACATGGTTGTGCCCCGACCATGGCGGAATACGGCTTCAACTGGCCCGAGAAGATGGACTGCGAAACCCTTCCCGACTACGGCGACGAAAATGACCTCTGCATGGATCCAGGCAACGGTAGCGCACCCGTACCGACCACCCCGAAACCCGCAACCGCTCCACCGTCTGATTTAACCGAGTGGTCAGCCACACCCATCCCCGACCCGAAGGAGCCCAAGGATCGATGCGCCTGCTCCTGTCCGTCTCCCGCGCTGATGCTGCCCTCGACATCCGACCGGACCAACGTCCACTTCGGTGGAGTCGAGGGATGTGCGGCGGCTTGTCGCAGTCCACTGGCCAGCTCGCAGGAGATGGAACTGGGTCAGTACTGGATCACCGGATGGGCCATCTTGTGTTGCCTGTGCACGGCGTTCACGTTGATGACCTACGTGATCGACACAACCCGCTTCAAATATCCGGAACGACCGATCGTCTTCATCGCGTTGTGTTACCTGATGGTGTCGGTGGGTTTCCTGATTCGCGTCATCGTGGGGCATGAGAATGTTGCCTGCAACGGGGAGGTGTCTCTGCAGAACACCGTCAACTCGGGCCTGTGCACGACGGTTTTCTTGCTGCTATATTTCTTCGGAATGGCCAGCTGCATTTGGTAAGAAATATGAGAAACCCAAGATTTTATGTAACAGAAACAGACGGGAATGATAAAAACGATCCGTATGTTTCGAAACCAGTCAGAATAACCTCAGCAGACTGACGCACGGACGAACAGACAGACAAGAAAAGCAACAAAGAAACGGACAAATAAACAGAAAGACAGAGATATGGATACACATAGTGGTAAACAAATATAAAGACAGACAGACAGACAGACAGACAGACAG
>LRSR01005559.1:0-25533 GCA_001579985.1 Hypsibius dujardini | reverse complement strand
AATAAGAGAATCTCATTGAATAGTTTCAAATGTTATTGCAGTGATATTAGAGGGAATAGTGGAAGCTACAGGCCTAACTACGCAGGCAAGGACTTCATATTTGCCGAACGAGATTCGTTGGGGCTACCGCTTCGAAAAGGTCGTTCGCCCTTACAAAGACGGTTCTGTGCGCATCGACCACGACTACTTCAACAAAATCTACCAGGTCGAGTCCACACCTCGGTGCTCACCGAAAGACCTCTACCAGCGCCAGGCCGACGACAAGGTTGCCGAGAACGTGGCGAAAGGCCTCCCGCCCGACACACTGATTCCAGCTCCTCCGCCGAAACCGCAATACCGTCGCCGCTCATACACGCCACAGTATATGCCGCAGCCGCACTTGCAGCCGGAGAATGTCAACATCACCTTCGAGTCGGTGATGACTCCGACGACCTCGCAGCAAATAAGACGATGCTCAACGCCGGGTCCGACGGCACGGGAGGAGGCCGCCTCGGCGGCGGTCATCTACCAAGACCCACTGCGGTGCTCCCCGGCCAATCCACCGGCAATATCGATGCAGCCCATTGAGCTTCCTAGAATACGCTAGGAGTGCGCGCTAACACTACCCCCGAATCTGCGGTTCGAAAATCGTGGTTTGATACTTTCATTCAATGTTTGTACAGAACGCAAAACGCTTTCTCTTTTCGCCTTCTTATTGTCTATATGTAATGAAGAAAGTTCGCAAACAGTTTTGTTGTTTCTCCTGCTGAACAATCAAGCATCAAGTTTCGCTGAATAAATTTCCATTTCGTAAGCTCGAAACTCGACATGTCAAAAACTCAGAAGGCTTTAAGTGTGTATATCGTATGACGTTTGCGAGAATAGGTGGAACGTAGGGTACAGCCTAATTGGGTCCTCTCTAGCAGGGGGAAAGTAGGTCACCACTCATTCAACAGAAAATTTTCTCTTCTTTCGTTTTCTTATAAAAAATCTGCTTTATTTTGGAGTTGGAGTGAAAAAAAGCGCGTCTCATTTAGGCAATAAAAGCATCTGGGATATCGCTGTTTTCTTGCTATCGACAAGTTTGGCGTGTGTACACGCGATTGATTGTTAGATTGAAGAATTGTTTTTGTTTGCATAAAGGGCACTTGAACCTTTTGTCATCGTATGTTTCTGTTGTTTTTCGATTAGAAGGAAGTGGGAGTTGGTAGAACTTAGTCTCAAAAGTTACATGCACTTTAATTTATGAAATCGAAAATGAGACTTTTTCAAGCCGAAAATAAATAAGCAAGCGTTTGCATGCTTTGATAACGCGATTATGCACATGTACAGAAAAAGAAGAACACAATTATCGAATTACTGACTGTGATCCGAAAATAGCAAAACCAATAACAAAATCTGATTCACTAACAGATAGAAAGTATGTTTTCTTTACACTGCCCGATCTAAAACTTAATCTGCAATCGATTAGCATAAACAGAAAAATAGTTTAATGTCACAGGGTGAAGTAACGAATCATTTTTCAGATCAATTTCACTTCGGGTTGCTTGAGATGCTACACGCCAGATAATAACGGTCGCCAGCTCTGCCTGCGGATTTCGAAATATTTTGCTGACTATGCCAAGCTAATGTAAAATAACTTTTGGGGATCGAATAGTATAGGACAGTGTTAAGAAAGTGAGACGAAAGTGTTAAGACCTGCTGGGGGAAATTAGCAATTAATGGCGTTGCCAGTGACCCAGAAGTTGAGACCAGAAAAAAAGGTGGTCAACAATGAGCAGGATGTTAGGTGATGTCCGAATACACTGAGTGTGATTTGCCACTGTCTTACCAAAATTATTCAACTCTTAATCACGATCACACTTGTCGTGACAAACTCCGAAAGCGATCTTCATATTTTTTGGACCTCATAAAAGAGCATGGGGCAAATGTGCTGTTAGACTTCCGTCCTTACTAGGACGGGAGAACCTGAACTTACAAGTCATTAGACTGAATAATATAGGAGAAGAATCATAGTAAAACTTTACTGGTCGGGAAGATTAGATGTAAAAAGAAGGAACTCTCCAAATTACTGCAGAACACACGCTTATATAGTCAGGGATAAAAAATTGTTCCTGAGTTCACGTACTAATTCTTGCCAACATGGCGGAACTCTGTTCATAATAACAGCTGAGTAAGTACATTATAGATGTGAGGGTAGATGGGAATGGGTTAATTAAGTAAATAAACTACTTATTAGTAAGTTTTGGGTATCTGTTGGGTATCACACAACACTGCCCTCCGTGTACACCCGACCGTCCACGCGTAGTCAGTCGGTGTTGGAAGTCATGGCGCAAAGTACAGCATCCTTAAAAGAATCAAGCAATCTACCGCGCCAGTTCACTAAATGTGGAAGAATGTGCTAATGAATTACACAGGCCAATCCAGTTGAGTCAGCCGTTTAGGAACGAAAGTGCTGAAATGTATTACAGACTTGAGATTTTGGCGCCCGTGCACAAGACTGCATAAATTTATTACTTATCAAGTGCCCGGTTTAAGTTTCAGTAGAATGCCGCTTCCAGTCTCGCTGAATTGGTATTTATTCTCGAATTCGTAAGGTGTGAAAATCGAGTATCCAATCGCAATTCTTTTGAGATGCGCATTTCTACGAATGAGTTTTTCAAGAGTCTTCTTGATGCTATGTGGCAGTTTCCATATAAAACCATTTTTTAATAGCATCACGCACTGCTGACTTGTCAAAGTTGAATGATGAAATTTAAGAGCTCCCGTAGTCGATCAAAGTGCTTTTTCCCGCTCTGGATTGTGATAAAAAGGTGTACGGTTGCGGCTTCAGTCTCACTTCTTCGTTTTAGTTCTGCTATGTTTGCTCTACTGATAACCCATTAACGGTTCGCAGTTGATACCTTCCTTCCATTTGTATGCTGCAAACTATGTTGCTCGGTCTATTTAGTGAACAAGAGAACCTACCAATCAAGAGAAACTTATAATTCGACTGGCTTCGGTCAGAACGGTGCGATGGATGGGTGTCATAAACTCATTTCGGCCAACCATTTTTTGGTTTCCGCATTAGGGACTGTCCTCTAACTGCTGGCAGATACAGTTCCGCCGCAGGGTGATAAAATTTGTGACTTGTGGTCTGTTCATTTGGCGTTTTACGCTTGTTGGACGATTTTTGCAAGACCTTATGCTGCGCCCCATTGATCTTTCGAATCGAAACCGGTCAATGGTATCCTTATTTTGACCGATGGTTATCCGGCTTTCAGTCCTTCTAATTAGGAAATTTCGGATATGTCTGGGGCTCTCCGTGTACATCAAACGTGTCATATTTCGGTGCATTCTTGGGTCTGGTCTTTGCCCTTTCGTGACTTTTTTCTTTAGTGTGTGACATTATCTGTCCGGTTGCAGCTTTCCGTGCATACTCCGTTTTGTTTCTTTTTGTTCCTTTTTCCGGTTTCCTCTCAGTAAAGACTTTCTGTCGTAGTTTTTTCCGTTTTTTCTCTAGGGTTTCACGGATCCCTGGAAGCCGCCACTGGTAATCACGTGTTTTCGTTCTGTCTTTCCGTGCCGTATCAATTTTCGTTCCAATTATCGTTGTTGCTACACTCAAATTCTCCCAGTTTCCTAATTCCGCCATCCCCTGTTTTTCAGTAATGTTGGTAACATCGTGAGCCTACTTTTGTCGTTGAAAGGCCTTCCTCGGTTCTGTTCTCTGCGATGTTTCCAATAATGTTCCCACTTCAGATCATTTTGTCATGTTTGCTCGTACCTCCTTTGGTCGGCTTAGCCACTTCTGGGACATGGTTAGATCGACTGGTGGCAAATGCTCCTTCCACCTTGAGATATGCCACTAGAGGTTTGAACTCTACAATGATTTTCTGAATGATCTTTAGCGAATTAAATAATAACGCAATCACACAAAAAAAGTCTGATGCAAATGGAAAATATCATGACAATTTTTCATTTCTTTCATTTTAACAGACTGTGCGCTTTTATTGGTTTAACACATGGACGTCACAAACCGTTCAAATTTGTTTGATTGATTCATTGTATAACTCCTATACACGTATAGTTCCGAAACAGTGGACAGATTTCAGTTTTCAGGAGGGCTTGTGGAGGAATCATTGCGAATACTCGGAGAAATATTGGGCGACCGAACGAGTATTACACAAAAGTAGCGGAACAATAAACTTGATGTGCGCAGTTCCGGATGATTTGAGGAAAAGTTTGTTTTAGTTTTTGCAAGGAGCCCTTGTCAGAGGGCTGGTAAAGTGGTGTAATTCGTCACACGAAAATGATTTCTGAACGCCATTGTAGCGGGATCAAGCTTTTCTATATTTATGTTTTTGCAGATAGAACAGAAAAAAAAGCGCAAACGCCAGGCATGACGGGTGTTTGCAAAGGTTTAAACAGACAATGGAGCAGGTACAAACAGCTGTTCTAACTTGTCTTTAGGTATGAGTTAGATGTTAGTTTTTGTAATGGGTAGGCGCTTAGGATAATTGGTACAAGACGAAGAAATACTTGGTCCGATGCGACACTAAAGTGTATGAAGGATGAACTACACGAACCAAAACTGAGGTGCTTCGATAAAGAAAGACATCAGGAAGCGCCAAAGCAGTTTATTTGGTGGATTTTTCTGCTCAACAGCGCCGGCATTCGGCCAATAAACGGACGGCAACGGACACCTCGACTGCTATGACCCGCTTAACCTGGCTAGGCATCCTGAATACTGAGTCTGTCTGGAGGATCATCGGGTACTCTTCCCATTCCGAATTATCGGCAAAATCGGAGAAATCAGTCTGCGCCAAGTTGATCACATCATAACACAAGCCTTCATTCAGCAGACCCTGTTTTGAATTGGGAAAGGAGTTTATCAAGCCTAATTCGGATGAATGCAGAATCGGTGCAGCCATTCTTATCTACCCTCCTTTCACATTCTCATATGATGTACTTACTCAGCTATCACCATGTACTTAGTTCCGCCATGTCGGCAGGAACTAGTACGTTAGTTCAGGAACTTTTCTTTATCTCTGACTATATAAGCATATGTTCTACAGTAATCTGAGACAGTTCCTTCCTTTCAACTCGAATCTCCTCTACCAGTAAAGTTTTATCACAATTTTTCCTGCTATTATTCAGATTAATAGCTTGTATGTTCAGGTTGTTCCGTCCTAGTAGGGACCAAGGCCTAACAACAGAATTAGGTTTATGTTTATATCCGTATCTGTGTTTGTGTCTGTGTCTAGGACTGTGCCTGAGTTTTCGCATGAGTCAAAATCTAAGTTTGCATCTGTGTCTGTAAATACGTGTACGCAACATAGTTTACGAATATAATAGTATCTCAATAACTAATTCAGACTAAATGTAAGGACTGTAGACAAAAATTCCTCCACGTAGCTGCAACAAGAAACAACTAGCAATCCTGTGCAGCTAAGTTTAGTTGACAGAAGAGAATTTGCAATTCCAAACAAATTTTGCTTAAACAAATTATTTCAACTTTGGTCAACCGAGGAGCACAAATTATTTACGCTTATAATGTGTAATAACCTCAGAATCTTAGAATCTCTTTTAGAAGTCATTGGACGGAACTATGAATCAGTTTTGAAATATCGCTCGATATAACCTTGGTTATCCTTTGTTACCGGTCAGGCTCGACGCGCTCGAGAATGATTCATAGCTCTGTACAGCTTGAATTGAGGTCCGCGGCCAGGGGGGAGGGCACCTTTTTTATTTTCCGTGCCCTGGACACGACTTTTCCAAATTCTTAACAATGTCGCCTACCTAGCGAGCACAGGGGCGCAGGGCGAAAAAGGCGTGTCCAGGGCACATTTCTCTAACATGGAGTCTATGGGGGGGGGGTTACTGGCACAATTTTTACCGTACTGTAATGTATTTTGCTGTTTTTGTTGTTTTTACTGCTTTTACTTTGACTCCACTGAGACGTGCGGGTCTGGCTGTTCAATGGAGGGATAAAAACTTAAAAAAGGGGGAAAGCAAAGTCGATCTGGGTGTTTATAGAGAGAAAGAATAGTTCTCAAGCAGGAATAATTCGTAAGTTACCAGTCTCGCAGGGGGTGCTTAGGTGTGGTTGATTGTTCGATTGTTTGAAAACCATCCCTTGCCCCTCCCCTTTTGCCCCTTCCCCGGACCCTCCGGTGTACTCAATTTTGTCGTTGACTGTAAATGTTTCTAATTAACCCGATCAGACCCAAACTACATTGGCTGTCGTCTCCATGATGACTCGCTATGGCATATGTCAACTTCCACCTAAACTGTGACCATTTCGGAGCATTTGATTTAACTCCAGGCAATGGAATCATTACCGTAGCTTAGATGAGCCCAGCTTTACACAATTCCTGGGGGGAGGGGTCGGATTTCGAGTCAGGCCATAAGGATTCAATTTCGGCATAAGACTGCTTGTAGGTTTCTAGAATTAGGATCTAAAAGCGGGTGGTTTGACACGGGGCACCCTTTTTTCCACCGGTTTCAAACCCAATACTCTGCTTTAACGGAATAATAATTTATGTGTCCTTGTGTCTGTCTGTCTGTCTGTCTGTTTGTCTGTCTGTCTATCTGTCTGTCTGTCTGTCTGGTTGTTTGTCTGTCTGTATGACTGGGTGTCTGTCTGCATGTCTGTCTGTCTGTTTGACTTTCTTTCTTTCTCTCTGTCTGTCTTTCTTTCTGTCTCTCTGTCTGTCTCTCTGTCTGTCTCTTTGTTTGACTGATTGACTGACTGATTGTACGTCTGTCTGGACGCCTGCTTATGGGTCAAAATTTAACAGATGAGACATGATCGCTGTTAACTAAATGTTGATAAATCAGTCCCACGATTCATAATTTGCAGCCTATCAATCCGGTATACTTAGTATAATTGTCAAGAAATATGAGAATGAACAGAGCGCAATACTGGCCAAAGGTAAGTAACTCTTAACGGCGCACGCAAATCAATTGACCGGGGTAAATGGCGGATGGGTTGCCAATCTCCGGATTGAGCGCTTGCAGCTGGGCAGTGGTCATACCGTAGGTGTTGGCAATCGCCCAGAAGGAATCACCCGATTGCACCGTATACGTCTGCTTACAGCTCGATCCTCCTCCACCGCCAGAACTTCCGGTGGGGATGACACAATCGCATGGATTGGAGCAGTAGACGCTTCTACCGGCAATACCGAAGGATTCTAGGACGGCTTCGTAGATTTGGATGCGTTTTCGTGCCGCTGTCGTGTTGGGCGGCCGGTTTCCACACTCTCTGGCACCGTTGATCCGCATTATGGTCGTACCGAAGTTTCCGCTCTGAACACCGGGTGCGCTGTGGACGTTGACAGACCAGAACCAGTAGGAGGTGTCCCAGGCGATGGCATCGTTGGTCTTCACCTGGTCGGGATTGTCCAGCAGGCGGAGATCCCGATACAGGGCCTCGGACGCAGCTTTGTAGTTATATCCACTAAACAGAAAATAAAATGGGCAAAGAATTGGCTTCTATAAATAAATTCGTGTAGTGCTACTAATTTATTAATTAAAATGCTCTCTTACAACTGACAGACAAACAGACAAACAGACAGGGAGACAAACAGACAGACAATCAGACACACAAACACACAGACACACAGTCACACAGACAGACAGATGAACAGACAGACAGACAGACAGACAGACAGACAGACAGATAGACTAACAGTTACAGTTTTCAGGAGTCAAACAAACCAGCTTGCTTAGTACTAATTGATGAAGACCATTAATTCTCTGGCCCTTACTATGTTAGCTGGATATATCCCCGTCCGTGGTATCTTTTACCAGGCCGGTCGACATTGCTGGTGTAGGTACCGGCAGGTGGTGGTCCCCATTCCTCCTTTGCGGTGAGGCCAGCTGACTCGTGAATGATGTTCGCCAGGAACATGGCCAGCTCACGCTTGGTGGTGATCTGTCCGTTTCCTGCTCGGTTCAGCAGGTTGTTGTATTGCTCACGGGACGGCGCGCCATACCCACTGGATGAGGTCACCGCGTTGACGAATTGATTGTATGTCACTAATTGTGCGGTCACACTAGTGATCACGCATACAATGAAAAAAACAGCGACCCTTAATACAGACTCCAACATGATGTCTGATTTCCCGTGCAGAAAATGTTGTCGGATAATTAAAATTAAATGATGCCCAACAATTTACTATTTTGCCTATTTATATACAGGATAGAACATGGAACGTAAAAGTCCCAAGCCAGCAGAAGTATCACCCCATTTATCAATCGATTGAGGGTGAGTGAATTACCGTGGGGAAACAATGTGGTCAATGTATGGCTGTTATGTAACATGAGCTGATTACAGTTCTACTATTCGTACAATTCGCACATACCTTGTATGCATAAATAACGTGGAGACGCAGTAATCTAATTAGATTTGCTTGTATTGATCTTTCTTCCCCCCCCCCCCAGTCCAGGTTCTACTGCCAAAACGATAAGCAACCCGACCAGACACGATTATGTCATTAGTAGGGAGCCCATTTGTTTAACATTTGAGAACTTAGACGTGCATTATGGCCCACCTCAAATTCAGAATCTGAATACAGTTACAAAATGGAAGTCAGTGAGACAGACCGACAAACAAACAGACAAATAGAAACACAGGCACACAGACATACAGACAGACATGTAGAAACGCAAATATACAGAGACAAAAAGAGGGATAAACAGATAGATAGACAGGCAGACAAACAGGCAGGCAAGCAAACAGACAGATAGCGACAGCCAGACACATACAGGCAAACAGACAAACAGGCCGATGCACGGTCGATGTTATAATCCTATCTAAAAAGTACAATTTGAAACTAGTTCAGGGTAAAACAAAAGGTAAAGTAAGTTACACGACGACGGAGGGAATATGCAGTATTGTCAACTGCTGGACAAGGTATACATCTCCAACTGAAACGGTATATAAAAACAACATCACTGGGTTCGAGGAAGCAACTCCTCCGTCCATTAAAATTCCTCTCCTTGCCAATTCTGTTACGTTTTGACTTTAAGAACAAATAATTTTCTCTCTACACGTGCTCTAGCAAGCATTAATGGCCGGAAGTGAAAGAATGTTATCATCATTGATGAGACCTGGGTTTATCTGACTGACGTTAACGGAATCCGGAAGATTTATTACGAGTTTCGGGGAGAACGGAGTCCGGAAAGTTGGACCAAATTCTGGAAGGAATCTCACCCCAAGGGCGTCATGTTTGTGGCCGGCGTTTGCTCCCGTAGAAAGATTGCGATCCGCTTCGTCAAACCCGGAGCGAAAATCAATAGTGAGTACTACATCCAACATTTTTTGAAGCCGCTTTTCAAGAACGACATTCGATAACTGTTTCCGGGAGAGCTTATCAACAAGGTCGTCTTCCACCATGACAGTGCTCCAGCGCACTCTATCAGAATCACTCAAGAATGGCTTGGAAATTCCGGAATCAAGTTCATTCCGAAAGAGCACTGGATGGGTAATAGCCCTGACCTGGCCCCCATGGATTTTTGTGTGAATGGTCTGTTTAAGTGGAAATTGTTTGACCACGCTGCCATTACAGTGGCAAGTTTGAAACGGGTCATGCAAAAGGTGTGGTCGAATTTCGACCAAAATAAAACTAATAACGCTTTGCAATCTTGGCCAAAACGTGTTAAACTTATGATAGAGAGACAGGGACTTCAAATTGCGCATGTTTTGAAAAATTCGAAGTGAAATTGTGCACGTGGGAATTAATTAAAAACTGAGCACCATCAAGTTGTTTAACCTCTGTAGGTTTGTCCTCTTTTTGAAGATTAAGTGTTCTTGTTTTATCTCGATCCGTGACGCTAAAGCTAGCTCAAGTAATATCTTTTTACTTTCTACTTCAGTGTTCATTCAGGTTGAGATGGTCATAATAATATTATATATATATATATTTAATGTTCATGTAACATGTGTCCTTCCATTGGGTTTTATTTACTTCATCTGTTGTTGTGTGTCAGGCACATTGGTTACGCTGAATGAGTATTTGACAATTAAGCAATCCATCAATCGACCCACAAGTTGGAATTACAAACGATAATGTCTGATCGCCTTGACGGACTAGAAGCAGTGATGAAAGATGCGCTCGCAGCGCGTCCTGGTGCCCTTGCAAATTTTAGCCATGCGCGGCATTTATATCCAGATTAAAACATGCGCAGCATTGGGACTTTGAAGTTTTGCAGGGGGAAGTAGACGAGCGTCCCGGAGGCGTCGTAGCTGAAGAAGTTCTCGAGGTACAACGAATACAGGCGCGGAACGGTACTCACCTCTAATGGTGGTTGACGTGCAGTCTATGATGACTGGGGAGCTAGATGTTTGGGCCTTAAGCAAGGATGGGGCACACAATCAATCAATCAATCGCCAATCAAACCCTGCGAAATTGAAATTCTTTTCTGGCCTTTGAAGTTGATATTTTGGCTATTCGTCAGCACTGTTATCAAGTAAAACGATTTCGTAGCTATGACGAATCATTATGCATGCATACAATTACAGGACCTGCATAAAAATTAGTGTTAAAATGCAAATGACCAAATCAAAACTTGTGCAGCATTGGGACTTTTACCTCGTATCCAAAGTTTGAGGCGAACAATTTACCTCCTCAGTGCTTGTTTTGATTTTTGAAGTCCTCGTACTGGTTCCTCACGCTTGTCAGAATCAAGTCTTGGATGCATTAGCGATTCTACCAGAATGCTTTAACGCGGCTTTAGGAAATAGCATAACCAATATTTATTCAGTTATCGAGGCTAAGCATGAAGCTGATACTCCACCAGGATAGCCGCGAAAACACTTATTTCACTAAATCTCATGATCGAGATACACGGACAAGATACATTAGAGCGTACCCAAACCTCAAGTCAACAGCTATTACTTTGTAATCAAAAGACCAAAAACTGTTACCGCTAAGGTAGCAGCAAGGTTCAAGGCTGTCAATCCAAGTGCATTGTTTCCCGCAGATTGGGTGCTACTATCGTTGTTAGTTCCTGCAGCTACCGTAGTAATCGCTGTCTGAATCTTTGTTGGCTCTGTCTGAGCTGTTGGAATTCCTGTCTGGATCGTTGTGTTCTGTGCCTGAACCGTTGTGGGCTCTGTCTGGATTGTTGTGGCCTCTGTCTGGATTGTTGTGGCCTCTGTCTGAGCTGTTGAAGATTCTGTCTGGATTGATGTGTCCTGTGCCTGAACCGTTGTGGGCTTTGTCTCGATTGTTGTGGCCTCTGTTTGAGCTGTTGAAGATTCTGTCTGGATTGATGTGTCCTGTGCCTGAACCGTTGTGGGCTTTGTCTTGATTGTTGTGGCCTCTGTCTGAGCTGTTGAAGATTTTGTCTGGATTGATGTGTCCTGTGCCTGACCCGTTGTGGGTTCTGTCTGGATCGTTGTGTCTTTCGCCCGAACCGTTGTGGGTTCTGTCTGGATCGTTGTGTCCTGTGCCTGAACCGTTGTAGCCTCTGTCTGAACTGTTGAAAATCCTGTCTGGATCGATGTGTCCTGTGCCTGAACCGTTGTGGGGCTTGTAATAACAACGTCGCAATTCGGATCGGTATGCGTCAGCCACTGTGCAGTTGAGCCGGAGAACGCATCTGAATCGCCGTTTGTGCTCCTACAACTGTTGCTCAGGAATCGGCTGTTTCCGACACTCGGTCCGGCTCGAACCCAGTCGATCAAAGCTCGTGTATGGCATCCATCACAGACGTTTCCATTTTCTGTGAACTCAATGGTGACATTTTGGAACAAAAGTGTTTTCAGCACGCTCTGGGGAAGAGTTTGCAGTGCTGGGTTCTCTTTGCAGAGAAGCTCTTCCAGCAAGGGCAATGCTAAGGTCGCAGTGCTGGAGGAAAGGTCGATGTTTGCCAACTTATCGTTATAGGAGAGCGAGACAAACTGAAAAATAACACTGGTATATGATCAAGTGATGGTTCCTTCCTTTCAAGGAAGGCTGTTGGCATTCATTGACAATTTTATTTGGGTTTTCGGGGGGAGGGGGCACAAATTTAAGCCGATTGACTTCCAGTTTTTTTGGGGGAGATTTCCCACTTTACTGGGAGGAAAAACGCCCCCCCCCTCCACTTCAGACGTTAATAGAATTTAGAGTCTCTTCCCCTCGAATCCATTGAGGGTATTAATTGGCAGGATGAGTTGCCCAATCCCCCCCTACACCTCCAATGGCGGAATTGAGGTGGGCTAATGGGGAACGGCAAGTCTGCTGCAGATAAAGACGTTGCAACACCCTCGTCCTGGGGTTGGGGTGGGGGGGAGAGGGAATGGAAAATGCGGTCGCAATCTTACCCTAAGCGATGCGGCTACTGGAGCTAAAACTTCCCACGGAAACGTCGTCAGTTTCTCTTCCAGTGCTACACCAAACATGAACAAATCCGGTTGCGCCGCCAATGCCTGCAGGGCATCCGGGGAAATAGACTCAATTCCACAGGACATGAAATTAAGAGTCCACAGATTGGAGAACCCATTGAAGAGGTCTGCGTTGAGAACGGAAACCTGGGTATACTGGAAAGACAGGTAATGCATTTCCTCTCGATTCAAAAGTCGTGTGAAGTTTTGCAGGGGGAAGTCGACGAGCGTCCCGGAAGCGTCATAGACGAGGAAGTTCTCGAGGCGCAACGAAGACAGGCGCGGAAGGCGCTGAAGTGGTCTAAGAGATTCGGCCGTCGCGGACGTGTGTTTGATGTCTAAATAGTTCGTACTGACGTCGATGATGGGATCGATGGTTGTCGGCCACGCTCCATGATCGCAGAGGGTTTGAGTGTACTCTCCCGCAATCGTGGTCGACGTGCAGTTCAGGATAGTTGGGGGGCTGGATGTTTGGGCCTTAGCTAAGGATAGCGCACACACACAAAAAATGGTGGCTAAAGAGTAACTCATTTTCGCTGCGTTGGTAGGAGATTTAGCCAGTATTGAAAGTTCTAACCGAGAATGCCACTTTTGCCGAAGTTTTCAGTTCTCGTTATGTACTCTCTCTTTGCCTTAAGACAAGCGAACTGACAACAAATTTCCTCCGGAATTACCCATAATGGTATCTCACAGAAGTGTAGTAGAGCCATCATTGTTTCGGTCAGTGCAATCTCTTACAGTGCAAAGAGCACGTAAACTTCGTTGTATATTATTCGTATTCTTTCCGAACAAACAGGTTCAAACACATTTTCTTCTGACCTTATCGCTCTGCCGAAACATGTCGAAACGGATGAAGTATATTACGGTTTGTATCTACGCACTTATTAATGACTGCCGGCAACTGGCAAGATCGGTCGGCTGCTTAAGGAGCAAGCATTATCTGCAACGAACATGCAGATTCCTGCCAATGTGCAGCAACAATCCCTTTATATCGTGATAACGGTACATTCACCGTACGTTCATAGACGTCGTCCATGAAAAATGAAAGAAAATGGAGGTTAGAGTGTCAAACTGCTTTAGAGAGAAAAATAGGACAAAATTTCAGCGTTGACATTCACAAGAAGAACAATTACACAAACGGCGTGAATCAGCCAAAACCAGCACGCGTTCGTCAAAAGAAGCAAGTGTGGCACCAGTTTTAAATCTGATTTAGCCACAATGCGATTCGTTTGAGGAAGAACAAGATCATCCGTTCAGAAGAGTTTCAGAACGCGACACTTGTAAAAGATGAAACCGTACTGGACAATTACCCCGCTTTTGGTTTAGCTTTAATGACCGGCATATTTTATCTCAGTGATCCACATGATTATCAGCTTAATCCGGTATGAGGTGAAATTTTCAATTCGGCGAACGTCAAACTTGCTTTTAATCGGCAAAGAGAGGAAAGCAAGGGGGAGCACGTGGTCGCCAATGGCAACAAAATTCACTAACACTCCGTTGATTGATCGATTCGAGCAGCCAAAACAGTAATTACATTTTCAATTAGCAAAATCTTAACGAAAAGGTTTATTTTCTTTGATTCAACATTTAAAAAAACAGATTACCTTTCCATTGGTCCCATGTAGTTCTTACAGACAAAAAAAAGTTATAGCTATTTGCGTGTAATAGAAGTACTTCATCATCGACACGGCTTTGCTGTGGGTTTTTTTACTCGTGTACTAACACGTGAGTGGCTTTCCTAGCGTTTCTATCCCGGCTAATTCACTGCAAAGTTTCTCCTTGGCTTTTCCAAACAATTATCAGAACTTTACAACGGGATTATTGCCTTGTGTCCTGTGTCATCTAGTTGGCAAAGATTTCTTTGACGTTATCAAAGCTTTAGATTGTGCGAAAAAGATCTCAACTTTTTGTGTAGCAAGGAGCGGAAAAACTTTGCCGAATTAAAAACAATTTCATTCGTTCGCTGAATTAAAAATTTCATCTCGTACTAACACTCAGCTAATCAAGTACGAAATGGTCAGACTTTGGTATGATTTATGTATAATGAATCTGTGAGCCTCACGTCGACAATTATTACTTCGCTAACAAAAGACAAAAATTGTTAACGCCAAGGCCGCGAGAAGATTAGAAAAGAAAAGACTATATAAGCGTATGTTCTACAGTAATCTGGGACAGTCCCTTCCTTTCACCTCTCATCTCCTCTACCAGTAAAGATTAGTATTTTGCGGCAGTATTTTGGGTCAAATTTAAAAAATAATGCATTCTGCCCACGCCCTGGACTTACCATGAGGGGTGCTTGTTCCGTCTTACATGTTTAAAGACCATAAACGAACCTCTCGCTGAATGTATGAGTACAATGTATCAACACTATACTGTCACATACTCATCACAAAATTCAGTCGAACGAAACTGAAAAAGTAAACCAAACGTCGAATTAAAAGAATTAGTGAATGCTGTTAGTTTGAGTTTCTACCTTTTGATTTCTCAACTAAAATCTACTGTACATGTAACCTAAAAGTTAGTCACTGAAGATTTAGCTTTGAAATTTAAATTATTGAAACTACGAATTTTAGTTATGAAAAATATCCAACTAAAAGGTCTCCATTTTTTTAGCCAACTGAATAACGCTTAGTGATTCAAACAAAACTCGTTACTTGAAACTAATTTCAGTTTAGGCCATCTCGCTTCTTCTTAAACTACAGAAGCTTGAGCAAGCCAAGTTGGGACAGTTCACGCCTTCTCGTTTCTCGGTCGCGCCTTCTCATTGCGAAATCCATCTCAGCAATGCGGTGTACAGGTGTGACACAAACACAGTGTAAACAAACAGCTGATTCTCATTCGCACTAAAAATGCCCTCTCCATTTAGTTCTGAAGTGAGAGGAGTCATTTTGATGGGTCATCAGAACGGCGATTCTTGCCGTGAAATCTGTAAAAAACTTTGAACTGAATCTGCCCGCTGGGAAGTCTATTGTGAATCGCGTCATCAGACAATTAAAATTGGAGCAAGAAGGCATCGTCAAACCAGCAAAAAAGCTCGGGATTCAGCAGCTACCATCCGTGCGCACTCCTGCAATTATCGCAAAAGTGAAAAAACTTGTTTATCGCCTAGACCCCTTCACTATTCGGCGAATTCGGCGCATAATTGGGCTATCCTACGGTACAGTTTGAAACATTATTTGGGTGAATTTAATCGGGAGAAGCGCTGCAAGAGGGAGACCCACCATCTCTCTGATAAGCAGGTTGCACAACGCGTCCTCAAAGTCCCGCGCTTTTTGGATCACATCTCACGTGGAAAATGGAAGTAAATTGTGACGATTGATGAGGCCTGGTGCTATATGAGCCATGTGAACGGGCGGAGGCGAATTTACTACAGATTTCGAGGGCAGGAGAGCCCTCAAAATTGGCTGAAATACTGTCGGCAAAAACACCCTCGTGGAGTGATGTTTGTCGCTGGAATCTCTGCCAGAGAACAACAGCTATCCGATTTGTCCCTCCCCGCACCAAGGTGAATTCTAACTTTTATGTCAAGCGTGTTTTGAAACCGCTTTTCAAAAAGAACATTCCGCGGCTTTACGGGAGCCAGGCAAAGTCGGTGACCTTGCACCATGACAGTGCCCCCGCGCATACGGCTCTGGACACTGTCCGCGTTTTGCAAAACAACAACTACCGGTTTATTCCTGCGGCGGACTGGCTCACCAACTCTCCTGACTTGAGTCCAATAGGTTACTCTATCAACGGAATTTTTAAACGCCGTTTGTGGAAGGGTAAGGCAAAAAATGTGTCTGGTCTAATGCGTAATATGAAACGAGAATGGTCAAACATCTCCGTCGATCTGTGTGTCCGAACATTGAAATCTTGGGAAAAACGAGTTCGGATGGTACAGGAGAATCATGGCTTGCAGATAGAACACTTTTTGTGATTTTTTGAAAAGTTCCAGTGGTCAATAAAATGCTTTAACGGAACTGTCCCAACTTGGCTTGCTCAAGCTTCTGTACAGTGTTTTGGTGTTGGTAGTCTTGACCGGTGCCCGCGTAGAAGGAGTCTGCAAGGGTGAATTTTCTCTTTCCGCGTGCCTGAAGCGGGGCAGCCGCAGGCTTAAATAGCGCGTCGTTGAAGAACTAAACGGTTTCAAAGGAACGATAAAAAAAACATTAACAGGTCCAGTGAAAGGTTGAGAAAGAAGTTTGCGCTGCAAGTTTTGAGCTGTTCGAAAAGAAAAACCTGCAACGTTTCTGAAAGAGCTTCGACTTATACTGCAAACAAATGTGTCAGCGTTTAAAAACGAGCAACTTATTTGGAAGACCTAAGTTACAGATTGCCGCCGAGTACCTTTTCAAACGGTGGCTAACAAATTTGTAATATTCGCCAGTCAATCTGTCCAACTGCTTGTGGCTGATGCGTCCATCACCGATGAACTACATATGAGCTGTTACAGTAAGGGTATTCAAAGCTCGCTTACTTTGGGCAGTTTGTAAAGTTGGGTCTGGGTGGGTCTGGGTGGGTCTGGGTAGATGCAAATGGGTGGGCCTGGGTGGAGATGGGTGGAGGTGGGCAAGCGTGGGCCTGGTAGGCAAGGTGGGTGGATCTGAATGGATTTCGTTGGGGATCGTTAGGCCTTAGTAGGTAGGTTGATAGATTTGTCAAAATACACTTTATATGCAAAACAACCCAACCTAATTGGGGACTGCGCGGGCGATCGGAGCCCATCACCTTCGCAGCGGCTCGCTCGAGCTCAAACTCGTTCATCAGAACTTTTTGATATATTTTGTTGATTGATGGCAAACGTTGACGACCACACTCTCGCTAATAGGGCCCGGTAACTACCTCAAGGAAGCCAAGAAAGGTCAAACGAAGCTCAGGGACTGGGATTTTGCTTCACTTAAAAATCAGTGTTAGGATTGTCCTCTATTTGAGAATTAAGTGTTCCTGTTTTATTTCGATCCGGTGAAGCTCAGTTAGCCAAAGTATTAATTTGTTACTTTCGACTTCATCAGTCTTCATTAGAGATTGCGATGATTATGGTTTCATTATTTATTTGATGTCCATGTGTCACTTGTCCTTCCCCTAATAAAAGTTTTTTAGTCTTTGTCCGACCAGAATTACTCCCACACAACGTGACATACAAGACCATGTCCTTCACACATAAAAGAGTCTGAAGATGCATTTTTTGTCAGCACCAGAATTTTATTTATGGTTGCGGAAGAATTTTGTGTGAGCCTTATAAAGCACAAATACAAAAAATGGTCTGCAACGGATTTTTAATGTCCTAGATTAAGGGTGACATTTTGTCCGTAAAATTGTGAATTTCTGTCCGCGCCGAAATCGGGACACATTAAAACTCGTATTAAGGTTCCATTTAGTTTTATTTACTCCATCTGTTGTTGTGTGTCAGGCACACTGGTTGCGCTGAATGAGGATTTTACTACGATAAAGAATCCATCAATCGACCATAAGTTGGAATTACAAGCGATGGTTTCTGATCGCCTTCACGGTCTAAAAGCACTGGCGAAAGAAGCGCTCGAAGCGCCTCCTAGCGCCCTAGCAAATTTTAGCTGTGCGCGGCATTTATGATAAATCAAAACTTGCCGCAGCACTGGAATTTTTACCTCGTAGTCCAAGTTTAAGGCGGACATTTTACCTCCTCAGTGTTTTTTGTTGTTGTTGAGCTTTCCGTACTGGTTCCTCACGCTTGTCAGAGTGAAATCTTGCATGCATTAGCGATCCTGCCAGGATGCTTTAACGTGAGATTAGGAAATAGCATAACTGATTTATTCAGTTAACGACGCTGAGCATGAAGCTGATACTCTTTCAGCAAGGCCGCGCAAATCTCATGATCAAGATACACGGACAAGGTAAATTATAGCGTACCCAAACCTCACATCAACAGCTATTAGTTTGTTAACAAAAGACCAAAAACTGTTACCGCTAAGGTAGCAGCAAGGTTCATGGCTGTCAATCCAGGTGCATTGTTTCCCGCAGATTGGGTGGTACTACCGTTGTTAATTCCTGCAGCTACCGTGGTAATCATTGTCTGAGTCATTGTTGGCTCTGTCTGGATTGTCGTGGGGCTTGAAATAACAGCGTCGCAATTCGGATCAGTATGCGTCAGCCACTGTGCAGTTGAGCCGGAGAACGCATTTGAACTGCCATTTTTGCTGTTACAACTGGTGCTCAGGAATCGGCTGTTTCCGACAATCGGTCCTACTCGAACCCAGTCGATCAGAGCTCGTGTATGGCATCCATCACAGACGTTTCCATTTTCTGTGAACTCGATGGTGACATTTCGGAAACGGAGTGTTTCCAGCACGCTCCGGGGAAGAGTTTGCAGTGCTGGATTCCGTTTGCATGTAATCTCTTCCAGCATGGGCAGTGCTACCGTAGCAGTGCTGGAGGAAAGGTCGATGTTTGCCAACTTGTCGTTATAGGAGAGCGAGACATACTGAAAAATTGCATTAGATTATGCTAACACGATAGTTTTTCTTTTTAAGACAAAATATTGGCATTCATCGTCTGCGAGACAAGCGTAACAGGCATCCAACGGGAGAACAAACGACCCCCCCCAACTCCAGACTTTAAAGCAATTAAGAGCCCCCTCTCGTGAAATTAAAATAGGGTATTAATTGGAGGGTGAGTTGCCCAGTTCCCCTCCCGTTATGCTTCTAGTGGCGGATTGAGGTGGGCTAGTAGGGAACGGCAAGCTTGCTGCAGAGAGGGACGTGGCAATACCCTCGGGCCGGGGGGAGAGTGATTATATAATGCGGTCGCAATCTTACCTTAAGCGACGCGGCTACGGGAGCTAAAACCTCCCACGGAAACGTCGTCAACTTCTTCTCGAAATCTACATCAAACAGGAACAACTCCGGTTGCGCCCCGAGTGCCTGCAGGGCATCAGGTGAAATAGACTCAATGCCACAGGACATGAAGGTCAGCGAAAGCAAGTTGGAGAACCCGTTGAAGAGGTCTGCGTTGAGAACGGAGATTTGGGTATACTCGAGAGACAAGAAATGCATTTCCCCTCGATCCAAGAGTCGTGTGAAGTTTTGGAGGGGGAAGTCGACGAGCGCCCCGGAAGCGTCGTAGCTGAGGAAGTTCTCGAGGTGCAACGAAAACATGAGCGGAAGACGTTGAAGTGGTCTAAGAGATTCGACCGTCGCGGATGTGTATTCGATGGCTAAACTGGTTGTGTTGATGTCTATGATGGGATCGATGGTTGTCGGCCACGCTCCATGATCGCAGCGGGTTTGAATGTACTCTCCGCCAGCCGTGGTTGACGTGCAGTTTGTGATGGTTGGGGTGCTGGATGTTTGAGCCTTAACCAAGGATAGTGCATACAAGAGAAAAAGGGTGCCTAAATAGTAACTCATTTTCGCTGCGTTATTAGGAGTTTAAGCCAGTCTTGAAAGGTCTAACTGAGAATGTCTATTTTGCTGCAGTATACACTTCTCGTTATGTACTCTCTTCGCCTTGAGATAAGCAAACTGACAATGAATTTCCTCCGGAACTATCCATAATGGTATCTCCCAAAGTGTAGTGGAGGCACCATTGTTTCGGTCATTGTAATCTCGCACAGTGCAGAGAGCACGGAACTTCTATTGCACGGTTCTCGTATTCTTCCCGAACAGACACGTTCAAACAGATTGTCCTCTGACCTTATCGCATTGCCGAAAAAGGTCGAAACGGTTGCAGTGTATTATGGTTCGCATTCACGCATTTACTGATGACTGCAGGCAAACTGTCAAGATCGGTCGACTACTTGGAGAGCAAGCGTTATCTCCAACACACATGCAGATTTCTGCCGATGTGCAGTTTTGTTTTCACATTACGTTTATATTGTGGCAACGGTGCATTCACCGTTTATTCATAGCCGTCATCCATGGAAAAATGAAAGAAAAAGGGAGGCTAGAGTGTCAAACTGCTTCAGAAAGCAAAATAAAGATATTATTTCAGCGTTGACATTCACAACAAGAACGGAGTCCTGGTTTTTATCGCCGGGTCATGCAAGACAGTTGAGCGGAATTTATTTTGCACTACCAGTGGTTAGACACTGCGAAGCTTATGCCTGCGACCATACCACGTAGAATGCTCCCGATCCCGTTCGATCTCGGAAGATAAGCTGAGTCGGGCCCGGTTAGTACTTAGATGGGTGACCGCTTGGGAACACCGGGTGTTGCAGGCACTCCTTTTTTCGTTCCCAGACACATTTAGTACAGTACACGATATGAAAGCTATACGAGGTGAAATTTTTAATTTTGCGAACGTCGAAATCGCTCTTAATTTGGTTGAGGGAGGAAAGCAGGGGGCGAACGTGTTCTCCAAATGGCAACGAATAGTATTAGTACTCCGTTGTTTGATCTATTCGAGCAACCAAAACAGTTATTACACTTTCAACTAGGTTAGCAAAATCTTAACGAAAATATTTCTTTTCTTTGATTCAGGATTTACAAAATTAGATTACCTTTCGATTAGCACCACGTATGCGCGTACAGACAAAAGAGGAGAAAAGTTATGGCTATTTGCGTGCAAGAGAAGTATTTCATCATCGACACGGCTTTGTTGTCGTTTTTTTCACTTGTGTACCAACACGCGAGTAACTCCACTGGCGTCTTGATCCCGGCTAATTTTCACATGAAACACCTCGTACTAGCACTTAGCTAATCAAGTACGAAATGGTCAGAATTTGGTATGATTTATGTATGATGAATCTGTGTGCAGTTAGGTTTATGACTGTCAATCCAGGTGCATTGTTTCTCGGAGGTTGGATGGTAATGTCAGTGGCTGCCGGGAGTGTAGTGAGCAGTGTCTGAGTGGTTGCTGTCTCTGTCTGGATCGTTGTGGATTCTGTATGAGCCGGTGTAGATTGTGCCTGACTCGTCGTGGGTGTTAGCGTATCACGGCAGTGTGGATCAGCATGTGCCAGTCACTGTGCTGTCGAGCCGGAGAATTCATCTGAACCGCCAGTTGAATTCATACAACTAGTCGTCAGGAACCGGATGACTCCGACGATCGGTACAGTTCGAACCCAGTCAATCAGATCTTGAGTGAGGCATCCAACACAGGCATTTCCATTGTCGTTGAATTTAAGGGTGACACTGCTGGAACGGAGAGTGTTCAGCACTGGTTTCGGAATGCTTAGTAGCGCCGAATTGGTTTCGATTGTGATCGCTTTCAGCAATGGCAGAAGCGCGGTCGAAGTGTTCGCGGAGAAGTCGATGTTTTGCCAATTTATTGTTGTAAGCGAGTGAAACATTCTGCGAAAGATACTGCATTAGTTATCTCTCGCTGTTTCTGGAAGAATGCTAGTGTATCAGCAATGAGCAGTGTAGAGGGATGTGTGAGTGTACTACAGAGGGTCCGCCGGCAAAGTGCGGACAGTTTCTTTAAAACAACAGCAAAAGACCAGAGTATCCCGACCACTTATTTTCAACTTCAAGATGAGAAAATAGTTTAAACTTGCGGAAATCGAGTTTGAAAGTAATCTGATACTTATCCGGGGAGAACTAATTAAAATGGTGTGAGTGGCGTTTTCACAGCGTCAGGAGAGCCTCCATTTTCAGGCCTTTTACATGTTGAAGAGAGTTGCCAATATAATCAAGTTTTTTCAGTTCCACCTGGCCCAACGTTGTCCGCATCAGTCTCGAAATGACCGCGCATGCATCACACGATCTAATTAGTTGACAAATAAAGAAAGGAAAGCCATAAAACCCTAAAAAATTTGAAACTAAAAAACATCAGACTTGAAGATCCATCTTTAATTTTGCAAAACGGAAGTCTCAATCAATAAATCAGATTGTCTTTTCTTTGTTTAAATTTGCACAGCAACAAAGCCATATTGTCAAAATGATATTCTCCTATTCACTGAAACAAACAGGGAAAATATTGCATAAAAATACAAACTTGGCAACTCATTATCGCAAGTAAAACGATTGCTGATGAGGTTGAAATCATTTTTGTGGCGCTTCCAAAATGATTATATACAGCTGAAAGGTTTACCCAAAATGTCAATTTGGCCTCACTTTGGCCAACTCAGATTTTATGTACCCTCTTCGTTTTGACAGGCGGACTGATAACCAACTTCCTCCGAAATTGGTCATGGTGGTACAGTGTCTCGCAAAGTGGCACCCTGCACGTTATTCCATCGAGTATTGTAGAATTCCGATCAACTGGTGCTGATTCTTGGAACCCCCCCCCTAGTAAATTAGTTCCAACGGGCCGAAAACCCTGAAGTGCTTCAATCAAGTAATCATTCACCCGATTCTCAAACAATTTGTAGCGAGAATGACGTGCAGTCTTGTGGTCTCCTATTTTTGCAACCAATCAGCTTCGGTCTCTTTTGACTGAGCTGATTAAGCAATAGCACCAATTGATCGGAATTCTACAGTACTGCAAAAGGCTCCCCAGTGTAGAATACGGAAGTTTCTGTTGTGCGTTAATCAAACAAGATAACTGCAAGAACGACATTCGCTCTGAACAGACCTGTCGCCCTCCGATTGAGGCGTAAGGGGGAGTGGGTCTGGTGACTGCAAAATATCTAATTAACGAAAGAATTTGCTAAGGCAATTTTAATGAAAGTCTTGGCTGGGGGGGGGAGGAGTTTTGTACTGTAGTGTTACGATTATCACGGTTGGTTTTTACCGGCTTCAGGAATCCTTTGAGACAAACTTAGAATCGCTCGAATCGAACTTCTCGGTCATTACTGATCCCACTGTCTCAAAAGTTTCATGAGACGAGTTTGTGGCTCAAGCTAGCTAGCTTAATATCAAGCTTTAACAATAGCTGCTTCACATTTTGCATGCACGAGGAAGCATGACGCGCAGGAGCGGTTTCTTAGAGTTTTACGGGAATAAATAATAAAATTCCGCACTACGCTAGGGCCACAGACAATTTCCACCGGAGTCCACAAAATATTGCACAGCAAGGCCGCGACGACTTTTAGGATCTACCTATGAGCACACACTTTGTAGCCTATAGATTTAGAGAGAAACTGGAGTTCACATGTTTTCCTTAATGCGTACACTCTGCGCGCGTGGGCGTGGCAAAATTTGTCTCAACATTTTGTAATTTTTAGTTTTTCCGTGTTTTCACTTTTCGTTAAATTGGATATTCGTAATTTTCCCCCTTTAGTTTTTTTCTGTTTTTTTTTCGTAGTTTTCATGTAGGCCCTGACAGGCCTGTCGATCGACAACTGCTCGTCACACAAACGTCCATCAAGAGCATTAACGGACAATTGTTAAGGTAAACTCTCATCGTTCGCTCGCGGACCGACATGTGTGTGGCGCGCAAGGCGCGCGAGAAAACGCGACAGCAATTTTTCACTGTTGGTTTAACCGCGACGGTCAGTTGGGCAACGAACGCGACCGCTCGAGCGAGCAAGGTAGGCCAAGAGAGTGCTTGTCCAGCACTCCGCAATCGCAACACACGTGTGCATGGACACATGCGGTATTGAGTAGCAATTGTTTGTAATCCGTTACATCTGCTCCCGTCCAATAACACGCCGCTTTTCACCGATCTGACAGAGTGTACGTAACCACAAAGACAACGATAACGCGGAAGCCATGCAAACACTTTTCGGATCGCCGGTTCACGCTAAGCCTACAACCCTTGCCGCACCATTGAACGACCAATTCTGCCTCATGCGTCTCATGCATCTCATGCGTCTAATGCATTAGCCAAAGAGAAGCTCAATGCTTTTTCTCTCGACCACGAAGAAATGCAAAAGTTCTGGATAAGAAAGTTACACCATCGGGGAATGCTTCACGCCTTTTTCTGCTCGATCCTTCTGGCTTCGAGGACATTTTGCAGTCCGACATGGGACTCGGAGACGATGGATGACAACGATTACTCTGAATCGGGCATGCCGGTGACCGATCCTCCCACTACTACGACAACCACGACAACAGAAGCGCCAACAACCACTTCAACGATCCCGCAACCGACTCGAGCCAGTGCCTGGTTTGCAATACCCGAGTCGGCGTTCCCGTTCCCGCTGATACCGGCCAATGGTCCCATTAGGGCCATCGCCGTGCTAGAGGGAAGTACAACGGTGAAGGGATTAGTTGTGTTCGACCAAAAAGCCCCAAACGAAGTGAGTTTCAATGGAAGAAATTGTTATACGAAACAAAAGGATCGCTTTGAATTTAAAACGAATTTAATTGAATTTAACTGAATTTAAAAGAACGTCTATTTTTCAGCCTGTTATTATTTCTGCTCGCATTACGGGATTAGAGCCAAACGGTAGGCACTACTCTGTATTGTTTGTGTGCGAAAGTTACGCATGATTCCGTCGAAAATGAAACAGTCTCTGATTAAAACAATTCTCATATTGTTTTTGCAAAGGGGAGCGAGGCCTCCATGTCCATTCGTCGGGGGACTTGAGTAAAGGCTGCGAGACTGCTTCCTCACACTTCAATCCCTTCAATCTCATCCACGGAGCACCTGGAGATACTTTTCGACATGCGGGCGATTTGGGAAATGTGAAAGCCGATTGTGAGTACCAGAGCCCCTCGCTCCCCCCTCCCCCCATTCACGGGGGGGGGGGAATAATAGGGAGGGATGTTGAGTGTGCAGAGCATTAGCATATTATGTCGAAAAGGTTCTTCTCCTCACAGGGGCACATATTGAAGTTGGTGGCAGTTAATCGTTTGCTTCGATTTTGTTCGCTATGCGTGAATGGTGGCAGTGGCGCGCCGAGCTTTCGTTTGAGGGGGGGGGGTGTTATTTTTCGGAAATTAATTTTTGTTGTATTCGAAATATTTCCGATAGAACGAAAGTGGGGAGTGATATATGACAATTCTCCATCATGATGTTTTTCTCTAAATGGGGGAGCCTTAGGGGCACTTTTTTTACTTTCGAGGGGGTTTTAGATCAACAAAACACCCCCCGTCAGCGCGCCACTGAATGGTGGTATCCTTTACGACTTGCATATTTACTTTTCAATCGATTGACAATGCTTTGTAATATTTTACGAGGTACAGGAGATTTTTACAGATTAGTCGTCCATTCATATCAATTTTTTCAGATTTAAGTCAAATTTGTATTCACAACCCAAATCCTTAGTAGAATATTGTTCCTGAGGCTTCAAACGGAACTGCAACTCGGCTGGTTGGGTCTATTAACATTTCCAAGTGATCAATATATAATCGCGTCTAGGCAAGCATTCTAACCAGCAAGTACTGCATTAATGGTGACGTTTCTATATAAAG
>LRSR01005556.1:0-13743 GCA_001579985.1 Hypsibius dujardini | reverse complement strand
GTTGGGATATGTGGCCAAAGTACAATCTAGTACTTGGGGATGATAACGCATTCTAGACAATTAACTTTGTATTATATTACAGTATGAGAGATGGAGCCAAGTGAGCGTGCAATTGGTTGGATGCTTTGCTTGCTTGCCATATTTCCCTGTTGTGAGTTTGTCATTTGTTGTGACTCGTTGCGGCAGCTAACAAAAGGCGACAACTACCACGGTATATTACAGCTTCCTGGTTGACCAAACACCTTTTTTTGCGGCGCGTTGTTAAACATCACACCGACTTACAAACAGAAAAACAAACCACACCGGTTGTTGGTCTGCTGACGAAGACGGCTTCACTTTCACACTTGCCTTTCTTCCATTCGCAACAAAGAATCCATCTTGCAGTCAATTTTTCGCTTTTACATTGACTACTTCAATTAAGACTATACTTTGCAAATATGTCGACAGGACGTGTTCCACCACTACTGGCCCTTACTTTACTCTATTTGGTCCTATATACAGTAAGGCTTTCCAATGATCAATTGCATTGGGCCTACATGTTCTTATACATTGCATTAACTTGTGGAATTGCAGGAATTATAAAAGTGTTTCAATAATGAGCGTTCGTAATGTTTTTATCCTCTTTGAGAAACAGTAAACTTCTTTTGTGTCCAAGAAATCCTTTTTCAAGTTTAACATTTTCCAGAATAAACGCTGAATTACAGTGGTGAACTGCTTTAATTTAAATATTCTAGAGTATAGAAAGGTCCATGTAGAACTTTATTACAGGTAAAATCAATTGTTATTCCAATAATAAAATTAAAATTGGGGTCTTAATTATAGGCAAGTAGCGTCAGAGCGGCCTCGTCGGACTTTAGCAACGTTGGTGGGAGCTTCTCCAACGGCGGCCGGTTCAGCGGAAACGCCCAAGTCGCCGGCAGCTCCAACCATTTCAGCAGTAGCAGCAGCAGTGCAACGAGAACTAACCTTCCTAACAGTGCCCATTTCGGTGATATCGGCAGCGACCCTTTCGGATCAGACGACACTTTCGACACGTCCCTGTCTTCCCGACGAGCAGGTACCTCCGGCAGCTCCAACAGTAACAACAACAACAACAACAATGGAAACCCCGATCCGTTTGGCTTCGAGAAAGGCAATGCAGGTTAGCGTTGGTAAAAACACAAATAACGTCTTGCAATTTCAGTAAAATAATTTTGATATTTAAACACACATCAAAGTAGAACTAAATGTGCAGAACTTATTTTATTCATAACCAAAAAGCCTTATATGTAATCATTCAATACTTAAATCACTCACCAATGAAACAACTTTTGATATTCAAATTGGATTATGCTGAATCGAATTTAAATTAAAACAATTAACCATACAATAAACAAATTTGAGTTCAGACAAAATTGAACAACACTATACATACAGTATATTTTAATTGGGAGAGACAGATTTAGTCTTCTTTGCAACATCTAAAAATAATCTGCCATACATTGCTTCCATATCTTAAATGTCAGGCCTTTAGATGTTATATCCGAGTTCCATTTTGCAAGGGTAAAGACATGAATAAATATTTTATTTAAAATCACTAGGCGGCTGATTTTCGACAATTTAAACCATCTTTTGAAGTATTAATTTAAAATAATATTATAAAGACATCATCCTAGGTCCCTCGTCCGGGTTCTCGTCATCGTCAGGGAACCGCGGCTCTTCGGGTAACTCGGATAACGGAGACACCATCAACAACGGAAGAGCCACAACGACTCGGCGTCGAACCGTCAGCAGAGACTCAGACTCCATGAGAGATAGCAACGGCTTCGATGATGGCTCGTCCTCATCGTCCAGTGGCAGTCGGAGTCGAGGGACCACAACTGATCGCTCATCCTTCAACGGTGACAGCAGTAACGGGGACCACGATCTTCGCCCTTCCAGTTCGCGAGACCGACCAGAGTGCACGGACTGCCGGATCGTGACGATGCCACCGACGACAACGACCACGAAGAAGGGCTGGTTGGCCACTTTGTTCGGGCGACGTCGCTAAACCAAAACGACTTGCTCGTAAAACCTCGGATGCATTCGATCCTAAAGATGATGGTCTTCTCTTTTTTCTTCTCCATAATTTCCTAATAAATATCCGCGTGATATTCCGGCCAACAACAAATTTCTAACCAAGTCCGCTCGATCAACCCAAGGGAGAAGGAAGTAATGAGCTTAGAAATTTTATACATAGCACTGTAACAGCTAGAAAGTCAAAAGTGCAAACCGGTTTGTATGCTTCACGACTTCATTTCCAGTACACAGATGTAGGGAGATGTTTTTTATTTGTGCTCTGCTACCTGATACATGACGGCGCTAAATTTGCCCAATTACTGCAAACAAAAGAAATGAAGTTGAAGGAGGGTCCGTGACAACAGCTGCGCGCCGGATGTGTTGGATCAATTAACCTTCGTGGGGGAGAAAGGACACACTTACCAAACATTGTAATTAGGGTCGAATATTAATCCGGTCGGGCAGAGAAAATGGTAAACTGACCACCGGATGCCGACTGTGTGTATACAGCGATAAAACCTACAATTGAAGGCCGCAACAAAATATATGCCTGTGTATATAGAGTAGTACCGTTCAGCCGATCCCCTGCGGGTCTGTCTATCTGTTTGCCTGTCTGTCTATCTTTCTGTCTATCTGTCTGTCTGCTTGCCTGTCTGACTGCCTGCCTGCCTAGATGTCTGCCTGTCAATGCTTGCCTGCTTTTTTATAATTCCCTCTTTACCTTGTACAATCCTGCGGATTTCGGTAGTAACCCTCCTCCGGGCACTCCGCCGGGCGATAATCCGGCGAGTGTTTCGAGTAGGAAACTGATCGGACATTGGAATCCGCCACCGCCATGTCCGTCGTTTGGTGTTGTTGACCATCCGCAGCGGGAGCCATTCCCATGGGCGACCGTTCTGGCACATCCACTACCATGTCTGGTCGATCCGTGTTGACTGGTACCACATTGTTGGGAAGACTGTTGATATTGAGGAGGACTCCGTAATCGAAGGGGAAGGCTTGCGGTTGTTGCGGCTGCGGATGATGCTGCTGTGCCTCTGCCTGTGTCGGTGTCTGAATCGGTATTTGCTGTTGCAACCAAGGATTGATTGTCGAAAAGTGTTGCTGAAGTCGAGGATCGAAGAAGGGATGAATATTTTGTGGGATTATTGTTGGTTGATGATGGTGTTCGTGGAGAAAGAATGTCCGAGGCGCGAGGTTAAGCGGAAGGTTCGTCGGGGAGGGAATTAGTCCGTGTTGATGCTGCTGCTGTTGCTGTTGTTGTTGATGCTGTTGCTGTTGCTGTTGCTGTTGCTGTTGCTGTTGCTGTTGTTGCTGTTGGTGATCGAGTAAGACAGACAACTGTAATGAAGGTTGAGGAGGAGGATTTGGAGGTGATGTAGGGGAGATGATACGGGGAGGCATAAGCCTCAGCGGGATGGTCAGGTCGTTGCTGTTTTGTGTGTGCGACGAGGATGAGGAGGGGAGGGAAAAGAGCGCGTTGGTAGTCGGTGGGAACGCCGGAAGCGGGTTCAGCAGTCGAAGGGGTTGAAATTCCAACACCTGTGCAATTGTATGTTTTTTAGGAATTGTTGTATTTTCTAGGGCTTTTCCTCACATGCTCAAAATTTTAATTTCATCCCTATTTACAACGCAGTACCGTAATCTCCCGATCTCAAGGGACAGTTAAACCCCACCCCCTCCAGTCATCGGTGACTGTTCAATCGGATTCATTGTGTCGTGATTGCTTGAAATTTAAGAGCAAATTGACAGCAATTGATTGATTGATTAAGCAAAATTTCTTAACGTACACATGGGATCAGTTAATTGATTGATCATAGGTAAACAATAGCAAACGGTAACGAACAGATAAGATCCGGGGTGGATCAAACTAACTGGTAGGGCAAAAAGGTGTCCCTTCAGATCGGGAGATTACGGTACATTGTATAAACTAATAAACAAATTGTAAGAACGATTTTCTCTAGTTTACTTTCTTTTGAATTTCGGAAATTTTAATTTTAATAATTAGAGTCACTGAATATACAATTTATTCCAAAATAAAGAGTTTATAGTTGAAGTAAGGATTTTTATTCTATTTGTTTAGTAACTAGCACTTTTAGTCCAGCTTGATTCTTCCTTAATTTCAGTTTTTTTGGTTTTTCCCATTAAAATATTTAGCAACTTAAGACTTGGTAGTACCGATTTTTGGTCAAATAGAAAAAGGAAAGCCACGAAATCAGTCGCTAAGTTTTAGTTTAGTTTTGGTTAATTTTATTAGTTAAGTTCGTTTTGCCACCCCTAACTGAATTTAGAATTGGAATTGAAATTGAAGTCGTAAAATCGGACTGTCGTGTGCTTGCTACTCGGTACCTTTTTGATCATTCGGAGAAGAGGGTATGTCTGGGAGCTGCACAAACCGCGGAAGTCGTCCATGTCAACGGACCACACCATGATCCCACCGAGGCCCCATTCTCGAACAATGACTGTCTAAAAACGGGACAGCGGAAACAGTTAGCAACTCTGAGCTGGTCTCTCTCGATAATTGATCTTTGTCTTGTATGGGTAAATGCTGATTAGTTGATACTTTGCGGATAATGCTGTCGATATCATCAAACCCGATCCACTGGTCCTCTTTGAAGGCATACGGCGTGCGCTCTTCCGGGTCCGTGACGACCGTCCACGTCTTGTCCATCATCAGACTGCACACCTACACATCCGGCAATAAGCAAAGAGATATATAAATCTGCTACGGTTCTGATTAAATGGTTAATTAATTAGTTAGTTGATATTTTAAGCTTACGCATATAATGTAAATACAAATTACATTATTATCAAATTACATTATTGAATTGTTGAATTATCATATTAAATTATTGAATTGTTGAATTATCATATTAAATTATTTAACAACAGTAATGTAATGTAATCAATTTATTTTTGAGTGATTGTTGAATTAAATTGAAATTAAATATATCCTTATAACTTGTGTAATAGAGTGCATACCTCGAAGTAGGCCAAGAATCCGGGTTCGCGGGTAAACGGACCGGCGTCGCCGCCGCTCGCGGCCGGCGAACCGGGAGTCACTTGCGAAGGATCGATCAAGGTGAAGGAGCGTCCGTAGAGCGGCACACCCACGACAATCTTCTCTGGTGGACAGCCGCCGTTGAGCCACAGTTTGATTGCGGAAACCTCAACAATTTTTGTAATGCTTAATAATAAGATCAAAATGTGTCCACATGTTGAGGAGGATTTTGTGTAAACTTATTTACCATGTTAAATCCGGAAATAGATGAGGCATCACGATTGCGGCCATAAATAGGGCTGTGATGGGAGACCTGAATGTCCCAGCTTCCGTGGAAATCGTACGTCATCAGATTGACAAAATCCAGACTCCTATATCAAGCAGTCTGTATGATTACATTTTCAATAAAGTAAAAGTGCAGGGCAGTCGGGGTTTGGTATGCCAATTGTCACAATCCCTGACTTTGACAAAATTGATGTCTTCTAACATAGCAGTTCAGTGTGGGACACAATCAACATTGACAATGGGCATTTTTTTACGAGGAACACCTCTCGCAAAACATTCTACGTTAATTGTATACAAAATCGTCCATGTTAAATTTGTTACCTGGGAATAGAGGAAATGTTGTAGGCTGTCTCGACGGTTTTCTGGCTGGCGGACACTGCCACACTCAGTTCAATCAGCGACTGCATAGACCCAACCGGCTCCGAATTGATCACTACTCGAAACTCCTAATGACACAAAAAAATAGTTTTTCTATTTAACATAAAATAATTAAATGCTGCCATTTTTGATTACTTGGAGGAAGATGTCAAAGTTGGGCCGGTCGTTTTCGCGACCGCCCCTTACGCCCGGAAACTCCCAATTGATATCAAGACCGTCAAACTTGTGCTTCCGGATGAAGCGCATGGCACTCTCGATGAAGGTCTTTCGGCGGAGTCGAGTGGCCACCATCTGTGAGAAGGCATTGGAGCCAGCGTTCCAACCGCCGACTGACAGGGTGATTTTCAGTCGAGGGTTCTTCACCCGGAGTGCCATCACTTTATTGTACCCACCTACACATTCAGAGTTTCACATTCAATTACACTGCTCTTCACTTATTACACACCATTTCAATTTCAAAATTCCTGGCAAAAGGAACTTACCAAGACCGTAGTCGTCGTCCAAATCAGCCCAATTGTCAAACGTCTCCAAAGTGAAACTCTCTTCGTTCAGTTTTCCGAAAGCGTAACTTAAAAGTGCAACCTAAATTAGGTGTGTTCCCTCTTCATCTGTCTGTCTCTCTGTCCGTCCGTCTGTGTGTCTGCCTGCCTGCCTGTTTCCCTGAGTATCTATCTGTCTGTCTGTATGTCTGTATGTCTGCCTGCCTGGCTGTCTGTCTGTCTAGCTGACTGACTGTCTTTTTTTGTATGTTTCATCTGCCTGCTCGTTGTCTACTTATAGGTTGACTTTCGTCTGTGCATCACTCTGCTTCCCGTACATTATGTGAGTGCAGAGGAACGGGTCAATGTCCGATGGAGAAAATTTGCCTGTTCCGGGACGCTGTGCAACAAAAAATAGTCTTTATAGTCCCCACCCAGAAGTAGTGTTTGCTCAGCTCACACAAGGAACATACGTAAATAGCCCAGCTGCTGTAATAGCAAACTCGTCGAAATTTGTTGCCTGCCAAAAGCAACAGATTTTGATAAATAAAATCAGACATGAAATTGTAGTGTTCAATTTGACAGACCAGCAATAACAGAAGATACGATCAGACTCCAAGTAAAAATTGCAATGGCAATGAAGAGCCTCATGATTCAGAGTTGCGCTCCAGTTCGCCCAAATCCGTTCGTGATTAAGGCTTTCTTCCGGCCTATTTTATCATAATCCAATTCTTTTTCCTCAAATCCTTCTTGCAAATAGAAAAACCAAATAAAGAGAAAGGAGAGAGATTATGGTTACATCTGCTTGGGCATCGATATATAAGATATGTCCCGATTTTTAGCTGTTTAGATCATTTGAGAGTATATGGCAACAGTTTGTAAATGTAATTGAGAGGTCTAGCCTAAATTTGGCGCTTGTTCCAACAGATTCGTGTGGCGCGTCGGTAATTGTTCCTCAAGAGGATCTCTCTCTTGAGAAAGCCATCTTTCTCGCGGCTCGTTTAGGTTGACCATGGCAGTGACCACACGCGCACGCTGGCTCCTTCCCCTGTGTTTGCACGGAGGTGATGAGATGATGTGTTTGTGGAGTGATTGCTGCTGCATGGCATCAAGCGTTCACCAACCTAAACGGACAAACAATTACGCACATATACAGTCCACACCAACAATAACTCTACTCATCAACGGCAAGGTCAAGCGGACAGCTCCTTCCCTCTCCGTCTGATGTCACCTCACAGTCAGAACAGACACAGACAATCACTTTGTTCAACATGGCTTCCATATCCGCTGTGTACTCAATCGTACAGCCAAAACATATCGGGCATCCACACCGGCACGTAGAAATAGACAGACAGACAGACAGACAGACAGACAGACAGACAGACATACAGACTTGAAAAGACAGTTAGCTAAGTTCTGCATGTTTCCACAAAGACAGAGCTTTGAAATGAATTGAAGCCGAAAATTAAGTGGAATTTGAGGGTGTGGTCCGATTGAAGGTGCAAACACAATGTGCTTGTGAGTTTGCAATCAAATTGAACCGTATACTGTATACCTTTCTCACATGCCTGGAGCATTTTCCAGACCACGTGCAAAAAAGAACGTCGCATTCTGCAGTGATGCTTTTCAAACCTGTCAGCGACTGAGAATCGGCATAATATATAAGTTTGTATTTTCCTCCGCTATGGATGCCCAAAAAGTGGCCGGTTCATCCGGAGCGTGGTTCTCCGAGATATCGGCGGTCTGCCCGGGACAGAGCTTCTCCCTTGAAATAGAGAAGGTGCTCTACCACAAACGATCTCTCTACCAGGACGTCCTCGTCTTCCAGAGGTAAGGCAACTCGAAAAAATGATTATTCTGAATTCGTAGCAAAAGACATTATTCTTCACATTCCCTGCCTTTAGCTGTGCATTGATTTATTGATTGTTTTGTGTTTTCAGTAAGACATACGGACGCGTTTTGGCGCTGGATGGGATGATTCAAGTGACGGAACGGGATGAGTTTGCCTACCAGGAGATGCTCGCGCATCTGCCCATGTTCTCTCACCCATCTCCTCACAAAGTAAGGGCATTCGATTCCTCAGTTATAAGAAGGTTGCTTAAGAAAATGTAAAATATAGAAGACCTTTGTTTGATTGGGATTAATTGAGTAGGTGCTGATTGTGGGTGGAGGTGATGGAGGTATCCTCCGTGAAGTGCTGAAACATGAAGCAGTTGAGACGGTAGTGCAGTGTGAGATCGACGCGGACGTCGTCTCAGTCAGTAAGGAGTGGCTTCCCTTCCTCTCCAGCAGCTTCCAACATCCCAAACTTCACCTGCATATCGGAGATGGATTTGAGTTTTTGAAGAACCACCCTGCGGAATTTGACGTCATCATCACCGATTCCTCCGACCCAATAGGTCATTTTTGAAACATGGCAGTTTGTCTCTCAATCAATCAACCAGTCTGTCGCATATACTTATGACTGCTTTTCTATAAGCCTGACTAGACCTGTCGAACTATGCGTTGGAGCCTTGTCTGTCTGCCTGATTGTCTGCCTGTATTTTTGTCTATACGTCTGCCTCCAGTTGTTTGTCGATGATGCGTCGTCTGTTTGTTTGACTTGCCTGGCGTCAGGGAACGTTTGTGTTTGATCCTGTGAACTTTTATTAAGACACTTCTAGTTATTTGAGTTGAACCCTTTTTCATTTTTAAATTTAGGACCGGCAGAATCTTTGTTCGGTGAAGGTTACTTCCAGCTCCTGGCCCAATCCCTTCGTCCCCACGGTCTCGTAGCTCTTCAAGGTAACATACAAGTATTGACCATCATTTTTGTTTATGAATGCTGGACATTGTATTGTTGGCTTTACTTGGACAGTCTGTGTTTAGGGGAAAGCGTGTGGCTCCATCTGGAGCTGATCAAGTCGATGACTGCGTCCTGCCGGAAGTGGTTCCCGGTGGTGGAGTATGCCTGGAGTTCGGTGCCGTCCTATCCGTCCGGCCAGATCGGCTACATCCTCTGCAGTAGCAATCATGTATGTTGGATACAAATAGGAATTGACATGATATTATATATGCTAATGTAACATATTATTAGGACACGCATTTCCGTCGTCCACTCCGTCACATTGAGGCCCCTCAACTGGCCACATGGAATCTTCGCTACTACGATGCGGATGTTCATGCCGCTGCGTTTGTTCTGCCTAAATTCGCGTCAGAAAACTTATCATCAAGCTAAACTTGAGTTAGTCTACTTGGCCGGCTTGCTTCATTCAATATTGTCGAGACATTTCAGCTGTCTCTCTGCAATGTCGCAGCAATCGCAACGGAAAATAACCGCTGGGAAATTTAGTTGGTGCTGACTGCTTAGTCCAAGGGTAGACTTGAATAGTCCATTTCATTCATCATCAAGCAATTCAGCTCTGAAGGGTCCCCAGAGATCCTGGGAGAGGTCCGCCCAAGTAGTTTCATAACTTCCGGTGCATGTTAAACGCGCGTCCATTTCTGACCACAACAAACATCCACCAGACAAAAATGTTCGCGCCACTGAATTTTTATCTTCTTCTCCAATGGCTGTGTCGGTTTGGCCTGAGCTTCCTAATTGGAAGCGTCTACTGTGACGCGTCTGTAACGGTGCAGGTTATCACACCGGGACTGACTGGTCTCTCCGTTCCTTCCAGTATTTCGTTGGCGGGACCTGCGTTTGAAGTAGCTTTCGATTATCTCCGACTGACCTATCCGTTGATTCGTTTCATTTACACGTACTTGTATGATGACCAGATAAAAACCTGCTAGGCCTTTAAGTAGCAGTTGCAAGACCTCCTCGGCCGGTGGTACTACAGTACAATCAACGAGACAAAGACACCCTTCCTGTAATCATCACCACCGGTACAGCTTCATCTGAAGATCATCTTTTTTGATCTTTCAAATTACAAATTGGAATCTATCTTAGCCCTGATTAAATTGGTTTGCTAACAGAATTTAAAAAAATTAAAAATTAAATCGAAATGTAAATAGATTCAGGTTTAACATTAATTTAATGGGATGTTAGTTTAAAATTAAAAATTAATAAATTCGTAAATAAAATAAAATGTCAAGTTAATTATGTCGCAGATGCATTAAGTTTAAAATTGCTCTTTTAGGCTGCGAAGAAGCGGCCTTTATAAATGAATTTGCCGCGAGCTGGAATGCGCTCTTCATAAGCACCTCAGTATATTAGCGCATTCTCCAAATCTTAACGCACGCCACAGGAAATAGAATTAAATAGAAATTGGATTTTGTTCTCTATTAAGAGACTGGTAGGATCTGCTCAGACCGGATCAGTTTGAGTAAGAGCCTCAGTCCGACATGGAGCAATAGCAACAACTACCCATCCATCTATTAATAGACAAATGTTCAGTTGCTTAATGGAACTACACGGCTGGACATCAGTCCACCTCCTTTCCGACGACCATGGTGTGTCATTCTTCCCCTTTCTCGGCGGTGTGGTGGATGATAGTATCGACGGGATCCTTTTAATCACCTACAAGTCTAGCGAGAAGCCCTTTCAATTTGACCGATTCTTGACCGACCGTTGTGTACATAAACTTGGATGTACATGACAGCAGTGCCTTTTGCGCATAGGGTTTACGGCAGTATTTCCTGGTCGATAGACGACGCTGATGACCATGTAGGAACTCACCAGCAATCCACTGTGTTTGTAAAAAATTAATTTTCTTTATATATTATCGGTATTTACTTGGATGGAGAGTTTGGGAAGCTTGTTCCAATAGATTCGTGTGGCGCGTCGGTAATTGTTCCTCAAGAGGATCTCTCTCTTGAGAAAGCCGTCTTTCTCGCGGCTCGTTTAGGTTGACCATGGCAGTGACCACACGCGCACGCTGGCTCCTGCTGGCTATGAGAGTCTCCTGTTTATTTGGATTAATTCAAGGATTAACCTAACCTCACTCAGTCAAAACTGGACCGATTATTACCGTTCTAATCCATGGTATGGGAAGACGGATTTAATAGGACAGCCGTTTAGTAATATTTATCGACTATTATTGAAATGTTCGCTCCTTCAATTGTCCCTGTATTCTGTAGCCGTTATCTTAGCTTAGCGCAACAAATGCTGCCGTGGAAATGCTAGCGCAGGTATTTGTGTAGAGTTGGCTTTTAAAAGATTTAAACTTTCAAATAGATTTGCTATAGTTAAAGTAACGTTAAGACTTTTTTTTGTTAAAATCCACATCGCTTTATCCATAATGCTCTGTAAATATGGCTTAAACGGCGTTGTTTAGCTATGGATTTATTTAAACTTTGACGATATATGAGAAGACCTGCTCTCTATATGAAACACTTGTAACTTTGAGAGTATTTGCTGGTGCGTAGGGGACCACGAGAAATTAGCGTATGGGATAGCCTTGGGAACGGCAGGCCTTTTCATCTGGTTGACTGCTCTCACCATCCTTTGGAGCAGGTCCATACCGTCGGGTCCTTGTCTGTAGCTTTTATAACCTCTCCTCTTGATAAGCTGATGACCATGCTATTTATTGCTGACATGTGTGGTATATACTACTGTGTATCCTAATTTCAGGCATCGGAGTAAGAGGAGACTGACAACCCACTCTTGGTGGCAACTCGATCGACAAATCTTCCCCATCGTATCTCCTTCCGACGACAACGTCACACTATCCACACTTTCACCAAAATAGTTATTAATTGTACCGATTTACCGTCCATCACTTTTTTTCCTAGTTATTACAAAATATGTTCTTTTTTTCGATAAGAATATTTACTATACGTTATGTTTATCGCAAGATAACGGTGTGCCTTTTAAAGCGTTTGTTTCATGAAAATAGTAGTTTAAGGTGTGAAAGTTCCTCTAATTAAAAGAACACACATTATATTTTAGATAGATTTTAAAAAGATGTATTATATTTTACATTTATTATAAGAAAGATAACGGTATGCTTTTTATAGCGCTTTTACAAAAACAATTTAAAGTAAATGAAAAATAGAAAATTTACACTAATACTTTAATTGAACCATAAATCTTTAGTTACTTTAAATAAGCGTTTTTACGTGTTTTGTCTTTTGAATAAGACCGTTTCTGCGAAAATTGCCGAAAATTACAGGCTCAGTTGCTGTGAGTAAATGTCGAATCAGGAGTTGCATATTTATTTTAAATGCAAAGAAATAGGTCTGTCGATGTAGGCAGACAAGTCTTCGCTCCATCGGATCATAATTACAAAAAATTGTTAAACATATGGTCTAGTGATTTATTTAATTGACTGCCGAAAAAGCTTAAACTGTGGATTGGCACACAGCTACGAACCGGATCAATGTAACAGTAGTACTCGCAGTCAAACTGAATTAAGCTACTGCAAACCCAAAGAGAGCGAATCGAAAGTCACGATGAAGCTGAAGCAATTTCCAAATTGACCGGAAGTAAAAAGAGGATGCTTAAAAATAAGTGCAACAAATGGAATAGGTAAATGCGAGATTACTCACTTAACCGATGACAACAAAAGTGATGAGAAATGCCTTTGCAACATGTATAAAAAACATCTTAAGTGGATAGATTCTTTAATTGGACGAAAGCCACACAATGTGATGTTAGTTCTATGCAGTCGTTGGTCAAGCATACGAAGAAGGTGCGGAGGAGGAGGGGAGGGAGAGACAGACATGCGGAGATTCCGGTCTCACACCACGGGGTAAGGCGGGGGACGAGCAGGCGCAGAAGTGGACGTCGTCACAGTGGCGCTCACACCTTTTCAGACAAATCAAAGAAAAAGCAAGACAACTATTGGTTAGTTTTGGTTCACGGGAAGACGCGAAAACGGTTAATAAGGAAGAGTCCTTGAACCTTGAGCCACTTCGCCGTTTCGCCTGAAATACAGACAAAAAGACCACAGTCAGACATGAATCCCTGCTCAGGTATGTTTATCTGTCTGTCTGTTTGTCTGTCTATCTAGCTGTGTGTGTGTGTGTCTGTGTGTGTGTGTCTGTTTGTCTGTCTATCTAGCTGTGTGTGTGTGTGTCTGTCTGTCTGTATAGATGTATGTCTGTCCGTCTGTCTGCCTCATCTGTGTCCTGTGCTGATGACATACCAGGCTTTGAATTTCAAGAAGGCATCATAGCCGTACGCCGCCTAAGACGCAAAAAAAATATTGATGAGCCGCAATTAAAACGTGAATGCATATTGAAATTGAGTCAAGTACCATAGCAGCCCAACAGAAGAACTGCAAGATAAATGGAAGAATGTCAGTTTGATATGTGTAAAATCGTACATGCTGTAAGATTCTCCTTAAGGTTAGATTTAACGTACCACAACAGCGCCGCGCGTTCCGTCGTAGGTGCCATAAGTGGGGATCATGACGCAGCCGGCGATGAAGAGGCAGACAGTTACCACCACGCAGTAGATGAATTCCTGCCAGATGCACAAAGTTTACACGTGGGATTTGGAATGACAAGGACTTGTGCTGTTGGGGTGGGGCATACCACAAACAGCCAGTTGACTTGGTACAACTTTTCAATAAGATGAAAGAGATACAGGTTCAACAGAATCAAAGTGATGATAAATCTACAACAAGAACAAGGATC
>LRSR01005555.1:0-10221 GCA_001579985.1 Hypsibius dujardini | reverse complement strand
GACAACTAGACAGCTGCTTGTTCTACTCCTGGTTCCTTATCCCTGAATCAACTCGTAATTCTTTTACGGAACGGGGAACGGAAAAGAAGACTGCTGTTTGATTTTTCTTTTTTCAAACTTTGGAACATATTTTCTCTGCGTTGTAGACTACATCAAGGAACTATACGATATGATTGTCATCGGAAAAAACTTCACCGTAGCCGAAGTCGGCACCATCCTAGAGAGACCAGTCAGTAGCTCTCCGTTATTGGGACCGCCTGACAACTCGAGTCCAATAATTTCCCGTCATTCTAGGAAATCACAGGAGTCCTCGCTTTGTTTGTAATCGGAATTCTATACAGTGCCGGGATGGTGTTCGGGGGTGCGTCGATAAATATCGTTGCCTAAGGTGGCATCCGTTGATTGATTGGCTGATTTTTTATTTTTAAGGTCTGGCTTTCTGCTTCTATCAGTGCTGTTCCACAAGCTACCAAAAGCACCGCGAAGATGGAGCCAAACCGTCCCGCTACACCATGTCTGCCTTTCTCGTCCTGTTCGTTTGCCTCATAAGGTGAGTCAACATGCTTTCGTTTTCCCTAGCTGATAAGTGCGTCTGTTTGAAATTGGCGTGTATCAGCTCTGGCCGTGCGTGATTGTTTAAATTAGTTTCGGTACGGGAATGTTGGGGGCCTCGCTGACAGATGTCATTCGGACCACGGACTCCCTGCCGACCTTCGTTAACACCACGTTTGCATCGGTCAATAACGTCCTGGAGGAGACCGAGTCGCAGATTGAAGTGATCGTCCGGGATGGTTTCAAATCCGTTACTGACGCTATCCTGTCAGACTTACAGAGTATATAAGAACACAAACTTACAATGAACGCCCATTTTCGCGTCTGTCTGTGCCTTTGTCTGTGCCTGTGTCCGTGTCTGTGACTGTGTCTGTGACTGTGTCTGTGCCTGTGTCTGTATCTGTGTCTGTGTCTGTGTCTGTGTCTGTGTCTGTGTCTGTGCCTGTGCCTGTGCCTGTGCCTGTGCCTGTGCCTGTGCCTGTGCCTGTGTCGGTGTCTGTGTCTGTATCCATAGAACTAATCTTGAGCCCTCTGGCAGATGCCGACCAAGACCTCAGCAGGAATATTTACGGCACTCTCAACCGCAGCGTCAATGAAATCATCGACGGCATCGATAGAGTAGACGACGGTACGATCGTAAGACCCCGCAAAGAATTCTACTCTAAATGGAGTTTTTCACGCTGTTCATCTGTGCAACAGATGCTTCGAAGATCGGTTCCGGATTGCGAGCCTTGAACGCTGGACTGACCACAATGAACTCCCTCCTAAACACTTCACGGACGACCTTCGAAAGTATCCTTACTCGATGGAACACCGCCTGTGATACTGCGGGCCCTCAATTTTGCTCAGGCTCGCAAGCTGACAAGAATATGAAAGCGATTCAACTACCGGACATTTTTTCCCTAGGAGTTCGTATATACACACTTGCTTTTAATGCCTATATGCCCAAGTTAAAGCCACTCTTCAAGCTTTGGCGCAGCAAATCAGGGGGTCCGAGTTCGAGCCAATTCCAGCCAATTCCGTTGGTTGGGGAGTTCAATCAATCAATCAATCTATCTATCAATCAATCAATCAATCAATCTATCAATCAATCAATCAATCAATCAAGCAATCAATCAATCAATCAATCAATTGGTTAATCAATCGTTGAAAAGCAACAGCATGCGGTAGCTGGAATTGGCTCGAACTCGGACCTCCCTTTTTTGCTGGGCCAAAGCTTGAAGGGTGGCTTTCACTTGGGCACCTAGGCATTAAAAACAAGTGTGTAAAGTGTCATAACAATGAGTTTTGTCTAAAGACCTGACACGTTTTTTTACGCGCAGTTCAATCTGGCCCCGATTCTTTCCGGTTTGGATGAGATCGAACGTGCAAACTTATCGTTGCTGGCGGAAAACGCACGGACCAGTTACGGAAGAATATCCGTCGAAATTAAAGAAAATATCCCGGCCGCGGAATTAAGTACGCTAATTATCCCAGCTATTTAATTTAATTTAATTTATTTTAAATTCCATTGACAATTTATTTGATTCAGAGTTGAATGAGGCCTTTAACGAAGTGCACGGCTGGATCAACGACTCGATGAGCAGTCTGCGGGACGGTGTGGCCTACATTGAGGATGTGATCGAGCCTGTGCAGCGAGAAGCACACACATTCGCTTCTCTACCGCGAGATTATCAGCACTATATGTAAACTTCAGCCATCATTTTTTAATATTTTTTTAATATTTTTTTTTATTTTTTTTTAATATTTTTTTAATATTTATTTTAATATTTATTTTAATATTTTTGAAATTACAATGAAAAGGCACTACACTTACGTTCTTTTTTTTTATATACAGCACGGGCATAGTGATCGGTGTGAGCACCTTCTTCGGGGTGCTTGCAGGCGTGGTGCTCTTATGCACTTGCATCGGGGCTGCTGCGTACCGAGCGGACGTGCTCCCAACTAGGCGGCGAGGATTGGAGACCGTCGGTGGATGCGGTTTGTATACGTGAGTTTGGGCTGTGAAGATGACGCGAACTGGTCCGTCGTTTGCAAAACAGTAATTGCATCAGTCGTTCTTCGAACTTATATATAAATTTTCAGCGTCGTTTACGTCACACTGGTCTTCTCCTGGCTGTTCATGTTGATAACAACAGCCTTATTTCTAATCGCCTCCCAAGCCGATTCAGTTATATGTCCGATTTTAGACGGAGAAGCAGACAATTACACCGCACTTCAGCAGGCGAGTTGAACATCTGTCTGTCTGTCTGTCTGTCTGTCTGTCTGTCTGTGTGTCTGTCTGTGTGTCTGTGTGTCTGTCTGCCTGTCTGTGTGTCTGTCTGTGTGTCTGTGTGTGTGTGTGTGTGTCTGCTTACCTACTTGACTGACTGACTGTCTTCCTGCCTGAACGTGTCTTTAATGGTCCAGATTGTATTCGATAAGCGTGTCTGTCTGCCCCTATCTATTTGCACATTTGCACATGCACGTCTTAGTCCTTTTTGTCTGACTCCAAAGTTGTTTTTCAAATGATCACCTTTCAATCTCACAGTTGTCCGACCTCTTCCTCCCGAAAAACGCCACGTCTGAGCAGTTGGGAATCTCGGGGGACTCCATTCCGGAACTCAGTCAAGTTCTCCTCGCCTGCAAAGGTGGCGCCACATTCTACACCAGCTTCCGTTTGGATGAGCATTTCGCCCTGGACCAACTTGGCGACGTCATTAACGACGCAGAAATCCACACTCACCTCGGCGAGTTGGGCCTCACCAACGAGGATGTCACAATCTTTTCCAACAATTCCGAGGCCGAAATCCGGAAGTTTATGGATCACTTACAGGCCATCGATCTCGGCAAACTGACCGCGGACCTTGCGGTACGTCGTCGCTTACTACACACCTGGCATAAACCTCAGGCTGACCGAATTAAAGCCAATATTTAACCGGCGCCCAGCAAAATGGGGTGGTCGGAGTTTGAGCCAATTTTGACCAAAGCGTGCAGCTATTTCTCACATTGCTTGATTCATTGATTGATTCACCAAAATAATTTGAAGTCAATCAATCAATCGACTGCGTGGTCAGCTGTGGTAAAAAACAGCTGCACGCCTGGGCCAAAATGGCTCAAACTCCGACCACCCCGTTTTGCTGGTCGCCTGAATCTTTGATTTAACGCCCGGCCAAGGGGAAAAATTATATTGAGCAAGCTGCTTTAAATTCCGCCGAGAGAGACAAGTTCAATCAATCGATCAATCGAGTAAAGGCTGCATGGTCAGCTGTGGTCAAGAGCGCGTGCGCGCGGTGACTTAATTCGGCTCGAACTCGGACCACTCTTTCGGCCTAAAGTCTGCCACCCAAAATTGTGGCCATGTGGGTACACTTAAATCAGTGTCTTAATATGTTTCAGAAGCACGCGCAAGGATCTTACTTAAAAGCCGTCGAGGACGCTGCCAAATCAGTTGAAGACCTTGCCGCTTCGGCTTCAGCATCCGTTGCAGCCCAATTCAACGGGATCGTTGACGACCTGCGAGCTCTGTCAAACAATTCGCTGAACAGCTTTGACGGCGAACGGGTAAAAGACAATTAATATTGCAGACAAATTTACTGTACAATAAGTGACAGAATTTAATCTAACGGAGCGTCCCGAAACCTGAACAATCAATCAATCAACCAGCGTAGCTCCCGACCAATCGGAGCGTCATTGATTGGTTGATTGCTCAAGTAATACCCCTGCCCCGCCCCGCCCCTTCAACAATCAACCAATCAACCAGCGGAGCTCCGGAGCAATCGGAGCGTCGTTGATTGGTTGATTGCTCAAGTAATACCCCTGCCCCGCCCCTTTTGCCCATTTCCGGGACTTTCTGTTAGATTAAATTCTGTCGCTTACTGAATATTCATTTCACACATAACTGTATGTTGTCACTTCCACTAAAGTCTACTCAGACAGGCAATGCATATTTGCAGAAACGACTGTTTGATTCCCTGCCAATGCTGGTGCAGGATGTGAATTACACCATGAAATCCGCCAATCAAACCCTCATCAAGGGCTTGGAAGTCCACAAAATCCTCCTGGAGGCAATTCGAAAAGTTCGTTTTTTTTAATACAAACCATAAAAAAACATGCCACGTTCAATCGCCAAAGCTTCGTCGCTCACAAAAATCATTTCAGGCCGTCAGTGAGTACGCGGATTCACAGGCAGCTCACGGAAAGGACTACGTCGTTTACGTAGTTCGCGAGGTGAGAATCAACAACGAACGGCAAGATTTTACAATGGCACCACATATTTGAAAGGAACATTACAGCGATGGTTCGTCTTTTCGTTCGTCTTCTTGTCGTGTCCTATTACAGATCAGACAGGACCTTGGGCAGTGTAAACCCGTCTACGATGTCTATGACGCCGCGGTGACACTTCTCTGCCGGGATGCTCTCCCAGCTTTGGTAATGTCATAGTCAAGTCTTAATAAAGGAACACTCTCTGTCTGTCTGTCTGTCTGTCTGCATGTCTGTCTGTCTGTCTATCTGTCTGCTTGCCTGCCTGTCTGCCTGTCTATCTGTCTGTCTGCATGTCTGTCTGTCTGTCTGTCTATCTGTCTGCTTGCCTGCCTGTCTGCCTGTCTGTCTGTCTCTCTGTCTCTCTGTCTCTCTGTCTGTCTGTCTGTCTGCTGTCTGTTTGTTTGTCTGTCTGTCTGTCTGTCTGTCTATCTGTCTGTAGATGTAACTAAATAGGAAATAGTAAAATAAAACGATTAAAATTGGACTTCACTTTCAACGCTTATAGAACGGCATCTGGTTCGCTCTGGGTCTAATTCTGCTGACTCTGCTTCCGACGATCATTGTGGGCGGATGCCTGGCGAAGCACTACCGGCGAGCCAAGACCACGGACGTGGTGTACCTCAACAAAATTGTCCAGGACTCCCCAGTGCTCAGGATGGAAAGCAGGGTAATAGACAGTCACACGCTGCGGAAGATGTTGATTAATCCATTCCAGTACACGGCACAAAAACGCTGACCATTAAAGTGTGTTTCATAATTCGCAGTACACGTGATCGCGGACACGTGATCGCGGACCTGGAGCCTCCTGCGCGTCGTATCCCGTTTTCGTCCTCTCACGTCGAAATTGATTTGTAGTTTGACATTTGATATGAAAATATGTGGCGTGTAAACTTCCAACTGATTGGAGTCGATTTTTCAATACTGCCTCCAGTAAATCCATGTATCAAATTAAACTATCCGAACCCGAAGCGACAGCGAACACAATGAAAGCGAACGGAATTGCGAACGGAGACAAACTGGAATTTGTAATCGGCTGTGGAAATCCAGTGCAAGACTTAGATCCAAGATAGGAATATCCATTCCATTCCCATTCCATTCCCATTCCGCTTCCATTCCGCTTCCATTCCGCTTCCATTCCGCTTCCATTCCATTTGGCTTTAACCACCTAATCTGGATTCTGGAATTTCCATGCCTGCCCGCATTCCATCAGTTCAGCTTCAGACTCCTCTTCCCTCACTTTCTCGCCTTCTCTTATCTCTCTGTCTGTTGACAAACTACAAGCTCCCACAACAAAATTGGCCTGTTTTTCCCATTCGCCTTTCGTAATGTACGCAGCGCCTTAATCATGCAGCCTATCTAAACGGCCAAGGGACACAGGCTCAGCCACTGACTTTTGTGTACGACAGTCGACCGGCAGGCGAGGGAAAGGAACTTGAACGGAGCCAGGGCAGCCATCTTTTACCATTGAAGATATCTTTCAGTGGTCAGTACCGTATATGAATCATCAAACCTTTCACTTTTTCATCTCAACTTCTTACCTTTTGTCCGGAATTAGAACACTTCATCGATTAGTGTCATCGCTAATTCATCTCAAGAATAATTAATATGCATTTTTGCAGATTATTTACCTTTCGAAATATTGATTGATCGATTGATTGATTGACGGATTGATAGATGGATTGATTGATTGATTGATTGATTGTGTTGAGCGTCAGAAATTGATTTGATTTGATTTCTCGGCTTTTTGTTTCAGCGGGCGGTCGTTGATTGCTTGATTAGCTGCATAACTGAAAACCACCTGTTACACACATTCCCATATCTTTCACAGATTTAATGGAAGCTTTTCGTCGCGCCCCACACTGATTTTGAGGCGTTTCCTCTTTTTCATCTCCATCCTGTCTGCGGTCTACTTGTTACGGGGGAATCATGGAAGATCAAGAGGAGCCCAACTATGCTGGTATGTCAGCAAATTTGCACAAATGAATTGGGCTGCTGATAAATTTTTTTAGAGGAGCAATATAAGTGTGAAGAACAGAGTTGCTTGAAGCGTGAGGACAGTAATTTGGCTCTGGCAAATCGGTAGCTGGAAATTTGATCAAAGTACAGATTCATACCAATCAGACAATCAACCGATAGGATTGCACACCATGCGACAATCATTCAATCAACCGATGAACCAATAGGATAGCATGGCATGCGGCAGTCATTCAATCAACCAATCAACCAATAGGATACTATATCATACGACAATCATTCAATCAACCGATGAACCAATAGGATAGCATGGCATGCGGCAGTCATTCAATCAACCAATCAACCCATAGGATAGCATATCATACGACAATCAACCGATGAACCAATAGGATTGCACACCATGCGATAATCATTCAATCAACCAATCAACCAATAGGATAGCATATCATACGACAATCATTCAATCAACCGATGAACCAATAGGATGGCATGGCATGCGGTAATCATTCAATCAATCGACTACTACCGTGAACAAGATGCTCCATCTATTTGAGTTGAGTTGAGTTGACAACTGAATTGGATTTGTGTTACAGATAGCGACCCGGAAGACGCCCTCGACGTACTGTCGCAACACTCCGGACTGGACGCATCATTCGGCGATACAGATGAGACGGACGACGAGTCGACTCACCCGGAGCTATGGACCGATCTCGATGTGCTGCTAGCGGACAACAAAGGCATGGATCTCTTTGAGGAGTTCCTGAAAGGGGAAGGCGTGGATGACTACCGAATGTTCTACCTCAGCATGGTGGGCTGGAAACAGCAGCCGTTCGATCATCCTGACCACATCCGGATGCCGCACTGCATCTACAGTCTGTTTGTCCGGCTGAGCCCGCCGGCGCGTTGCCAAGTCGCTCTGCCGACGCACATCACCGAGTGCCTGACGTCCACCTTCGAGCCGCTCCTGCCGACCGCTTCGGTCTCCGAGACGGTCTTTGACGCTGCCTACGCGGAGGTGCGCACGAAACTGCAGAGGGTGTTTCTACCGAAGTTCCTCCAGGAATCGGAGCAGTACCTGAGCTACCTCAACGAGTGGAGAAGTGAACAGGTACTGAACCCAAAACAGGTTCTCTATTTCCAGGGCACCCTTCGATCGGGCCGAATCTAGTTCCAAGGCACCCTTCGATCGAGCCCAATCTGGTGTTGTCTGTTGTAGCAACTGCGCGACCGCGAAGAAGAATCCGATCGGCAGCACCGCCAGCAGTCTTTCCAAAACTCCCTGGAAGCTCTGGCTCCCGACACGGTCCACGATTACGGCCTGGAACAGGAGCGGGAGGAGCTTTCCCGATCAACTTGGCAAACCGGTCAGTTGAGCAGCAGCAACAGCAATCACAACAACAATCACCACCACAGCTCAGCGATCGTTCGCGACGATTCCGGAGTGTTTGCTTCCACTCCCCACACACCTCATCACCACCATCACCCACTGGGGGTGGCGCAACAGCAGCCGATGGCAACCGGTTACACCGCTTTTCTTCCCTCGACCCATCCGGCCAACGGTCTCGGCACACGACACACGTCCCGGACCGCCTCGACTGCTTCGACGGCGACGGTCACCGACCAAGGGATCAGCGGCAGCGGAAGATCTTCTGCTCGTCCCAATACATTTGGTTTGAGTCTCAACAGTCGTCCTACCATTGGGAGAGGTCCCCTGGCCCCGTTGACGAGTAAAAATCTGGCGACGTTGGAAGCAAACTCGAGGTACCGAGTGACGCCATCTTAGTCTCCGCTCGTGTGTTCTGTTTACTGTGTTTATTTATTATCATCTCATGGAGTGTCGTGTCTTGCAGTAAGACCAGACAATCGACCGGCGAGCCAATTCTAACTCTGGCCGGGAAGCTGTACCAACCATTCCTGCCGCCATCGGTGCAAGCCAGCGCCAGTGAGGTGGGCTCCTACACCGCCGGAGCCAACGACCGACCATTCGGCCAGAAGAAAAACCCCGACGTGCTCAGCCGCACCATGGCCACCAAGTTGGCTGCCCGTAACATGGAAGACCCACAACGCATGGCGCCCAAGACACTCCTAGAGGTACTGTACTAGACGTGTGGACTGGGCGTGTTGACTGGGCGTGTGGACTGGGCATGTGGACTGGGCATGTAGACGGGGCGTTTGGACTGGGCGTGTGGACTGGGTGTGTGGACTGGGTGTGTAGACTGGGTGTGTGGACTGGGCGGATAGACTGGGCATGTAGACTGGGCGTGTGGACTGGGTGTGTAGACTGGGCGTGTGGACTGGGTGTGTGGACGGGGCTGTCTACTGGGCCTGTCTATGCAGTGGTGATAGGTTTTCCTGTTCATTTCACAGATGGACAAGGGGAATCCGCAGAAACATCCCGTGCAGGACAAGGAGGAGTTCTTCAACAAGATATGCGCCAAACTGAATGTCCTGTCACCGCGTGCTCAGCCGACGGCGCAGCGCTTCGAAGACGACTCGGATAAGATACTGGAGGACAAGGCCGATCGCATCTGGGCGAATAGGACGCCCGACTCGCCCGACAGCCCCGGCACTGGCAGTCCGGTTCCGCAGCCGCGTCAACCGGGAAATATGTTTCTCTCCGTCCACCGGCAGAGCGGGCTTCGAAACGGCGGGCCGTCAGCTCGATCGCCGTTCCTCACGACCCAGAACGGACAGTCCTCGCGGGCTCCCGGCCTTTCCCCTTTCCTTCCCGGTAAGTCTTCATCACAACACACACATTCCCGGCAACCGTTGATCGGTTGTTTTTTGGACAGGTCCATTTAACAGCTCCGGTGCATCAGCCCAAGCCGCACCGAACTCCTTTGCTCCATCGCGACCATCCGGTTACGGCGTCACCAATGGTTTAACCAGCGCCGTCCGCGGACTCTCTATCGGTTAGCCTACGTAGGGTTTGATTACTCAACAGTCATTTGATTGGAATTGCCAAAATTGCCAGGTCAGCGACCGGCGAATGGAAACGCCATTCACCCTTACGAGAACCTCCCGGGAAACGGAGCCTCCGCGATGCATTCCGCTCAACGTGGCGCCGTACAACCGCAACTCCAGTCGGCCCGCCGGCCTCAAAACTTCACCCAACCCGCTGTCGGGCAGTCCCGGGAAACAACCCACCACCAGACGGCGCCGCTCCGTGGTTCCTCGCGGATTTCCGCGCCGCTCAGTCGGACCGTTCGTCGGAGGGCTCAAGGTGATGCGGCGGCGGATGATGCGAGCACGACTGTGCTCTACCGATGGGGTCATGCCAGTACCGAGTACTTCATGTCCAAGCTGACGGGTCGACCGGATCTGAAGAACTTTAAGAACACCATCTTGTCGGCGAAACAGCGCGCTGAAAGCGGCTTTCGGTGAGAGATCACCGATGACTTTCTTTAAATTCACTCGCTCTCGAATTCAACCCCATTGATTCTCCTTGAC